>VXBC01003629.1:85404-96216 GCA_013399945.1 Ploceus nigricollis | reverse complement strand
AAAAAGAAGCTCACTTGTTACTATGGAAACCCTCAGAAAGTGATTGCTTGATGGCATCAACAAAGAAACAAAGATCAAATATAAGTTTAGTTCAGAAGAGCATCCTTTATTCAGGGCTTAATGAGTGGCTAGCTGTAACCTTTGATTTGATGAGGCTGACATGCTTTCCCCTGCTGGACTTTTTTGTGTGGTTTGCATTAAGAAGCTAGTGATAGCAGAACTTTAAGGGCAGTTATTTTATTTTCCTATATCACAACTTTCAGAATTAACTAGTTTGCTAGCAGGGGGGAAGAGAATCTTGCATGTGTCTCTGCTGTGCATTTACAACACTCCAGCCCTGAAGATTCACTGGCTTCTAAATGCATGACTTTCCAGTCAAGCATCTCTTTGACTTTTTAAATTGCTACAGCATCAGATGGGGGAATTTCAGTATCAATATTGCCTCCTCTGGAAGCTTATGGAACAGGTGACAGAGGCAAGTGAAAATGTGCTGTGGGTCAGGTCATGAAGTATTTGCTGCTCTAAGAAAATCTAGTAAAAGGCTGAGTTATGAATAGAGAGCATGTCAGAAGCTGTGAAAAAAAGACATTCCTCTGAGAAAAATGTCTTATATACACTGTGTTTTAGGGGAGAGGGCAGGAGAGGAGGAATATCGAATTCAAAACCAGATAAGTTTGGACTTCATTTGGACAGGAACATTGTTAGGGTTCAGAGGGATATATACAGTTATATTACTGACCTCAGTCTCTGGTCCTTGTAGATTAATCAGTGTAGCTGTCCTTCAGTTTGTCTTGCTCAAAAGAAATGGATGCACTGAATGTAGAAACTTTAGCAGGACAGATCTCTGCTAAAATCTCTGCAACAAAAATCAATCATCTGCATCACATTCAACAAAATAAATTATCATCAATTTTGTTCCCATAGCAGCAATAGAAAAAAATTATTTATATACAGGGAAATTATGATTAATCTTTTTTATGTATTAATTACTGTCACCATTATTATGTAAACCAGGAGCTCTTTCTATAACCACCTGCATTCTTGCAATCTCTCCTGTCCAAGCCTGTTTATAGCGTACAATAAAAAAATTTGTGGTGAGGTAGATGAGTTTCAAGGGTTTTTTGTTGCAAGAATACAGTAATTCATTAAAATGGCACAGCGTGCTTCTAAGAATGATTTTTTGAAGAGAACCTTGCTTTCACCCCTGCTGACCCCAAGGAAAATCCGTGATTTGTCCAGAGGCAAAAAAAACCCAATGAAACATGATCAGAATTCATACTGTAATTATGAGGGTGGATGTTGCAATGTTTTCTGTTTTAAAACTGTCTTCGGTTTTAAGATCCAAATCTAGAAAATATCTCAATATTACATACATATGATATAAATTACATATACAGGCATATATATTATACATATATAGGTACCAGTACTGTATACATGGATGCTTCATTAATACCTTAGCTAATTATTAACTGAAATAACCCTAACATAGAAAAAAAATGAGTAATTTTGATAATGCTCCTGTTTATATCATTCAAAGGCTTTTTGAAGGATAGATTTCATCTAAGCAATTTTTATTCTGAAATATAAGGGATTATGGTAGCAGCTGCATTAAACAGTAGGTAGGTACTACATTTTCTGTGCATTTCTGGTGCCCCTTAATAAGACATAAGAAAAGATGTTGAGTATATAATTTCCAATATATATGGGGTAAACCTTGGGATTTATACCTCCTCACTACCTCTCACTACCTCTCACTCCCACACTTGAACATGTGGCATAAAATGAAAGTGAACTTTGTGGCTTTTTCCTATTCACTGAAAACTGCTTCTGGGTTTCATACACTCCTCAGAGCATTATAACTATTACTTTCCAATCCCCCTTTTTTTAATGTTTTAAAAAAAGGTATAAATGCATTCTGTACTTAATTCAAAAGCAAGTCAGATTAGAGAGGAGGATAGAAAACATAGGGACATGATGGCATTTTTCTAATGCAAAATAGAAGTAATCTCCATATCCAATTTCTGTCTCAGGTAAAAAACTGTTGCTAGAGGAATACATGCAAAAAAAAAGTGTTTACCTACCTGTCTGTAAGAATGGGATGAAGGTTTCCTATGCATATTTTCAGCTACAATATAATACATAAATCTTCTAAGTTCTAAACTAATCTTGATGTTTGTCTTTCCTTGTAAGTTTGAGTTAGATTGTAGAAAAGTGGCCCTTATATTAAATACTTAGCATATTTGATTTATGCCATAAACATTGTAACTTATGAGGATTAAAATTAACTATCACAACTAATTATAAAACTTGTCTCACTAAATAAACAAAATTCAGATTAAGGCTATTTCTGTACGATTGTGTGTACCTACCTACAGACAAATACACGGCCTCCATGCATACATTTCTCTGCACAAGCAGATGATAGGATGCTTGATCCTTCAAGATGCTTGATTCGGGATGTCATCTAGGTGATAGGCTGGTTTCTCATTTCATTGCATGGGCTCAATGGCTGAGTGAGGGGAAACCATCATAGCCAACACAGTCTTGTTACTGGGCACTGGCAAATATGTGGTGGTAGAGCTTTTCTGAAATAAAATCTTGGAATCTTAGACTGTCCTACTTTGGGGCTGCTGGGGAGGATGGTCAGGAAAAGTATTGCAGTAGGCTGCAGTGCAGGTGTGGGTTTTCTTCGTGGAGAGGCAGCCATCCACAGTCACACCTTCTGGAGATGCCATGCCTCCAGGCTTCCTCTCACAAAATGAGCAGCAGACATTTCATTTTTCACTACCATCTTTCTTGTAGCCTTCACAGGAAGGCTATTACAGGGATCAAGGAAGGCTACTATCCCTGAAGAAAATAATATTGGAAAAAACTTACTTACCTATTAAGAAATTCTCAGTATCCTTATTTATTGGTGGTTTGCGTGGCTTGATAAGATAAATCACCACAACCTTGTGAAGGGCTCTGCATCAAAAGATGATCCTTAATATTTCTTTGGTCTAACACTGTAAATTTGACTCAGGAGAAATGTAAGTGGAGAAAAAGAGAGTAGTGGCTAGTGTGGCAGGCAGATGTGTTTTGGGGAAGGTATGCACCACAGGAGCAGCACCTACGATTGAATGGCAGAGTGCTGCCAGAGTGCTGAACTGGGGATTGGAAAGGTAAAGCAACAATGGAGAAATTAAGGGGAAGAAATAGAACTTATCTCCTGCTTTCTTCACCTTCTTATTTTCAGTGTATCATGGGATCTCACACATGTCAGCAATAACAGTCAGAGCACCATGGCAGCTGAGGCAAAGATCAGTTACTTTTGAATATTGGGAACCTTTGATACAGTCAACAGCTACCATAAATGCAGCCACAGATACTGTCCTTTTCCAGGGTGTTGGAAATTTAGTTCCCAAACTTGTCCATTCCAATATGAAGAATCCTGTCAACATCAAATGTCCCTGAAATTGTGCTTCAAATGCATTAATGACTTCTGCCACGGCTTGATGACCATGTAATGTCCACAGGTGCTACCTGATGTATGTTTTTGAAGAATCCTTGTCTTGCTGAGGAGTTTTGTGTATACTGATAGAGATGAGAAATTCTGTGAAGTTCCAGTTTGAAGGAATATTTTGTCCTATCTGAATTCTTTGGTCTATTGCATTGTCCAATATATTTTCTTTCATTGAGAAGGTCCCACTTGCAAATCTTTTTATCATGGATTTACTGTTCTTATCTTCTTTGTTGCCCCTTACAGATAGACTAATCACTTCCAGGCTTAAAGAACTGAGTTGGCATCTGTTGAGTCATGTTATATTACAGTTTGATCAGCCCATGATTACTTCCATCTTCTTTTTGCCTCTTAGGGCAATAAAGAGGCCTCAGTACAGAGGCTGTTGCTGCTCAAAGAAAACAGCAGCCTTTAATATAGTGTGTGCTAGGAGGTAAAGTGACTGGAAAACCAAATCTCATTGGGGAAAACAAGTGTAGTTACTGACCCAGATACATATAAGAAAACTCTGCCTCTTTCCTTAAAACATCAGAGACCTAGACAACAAGGGAATATCTCTTCAGCATGGTATTGAGACAGCTTTCTTCATGTAAAGCTATCCTGGAATAGCCCCAGGATATTCCTGCTGCTGCATACCTTTTGAGGAAGTAGAGTTCAACACAATTAAGTGTATCAGTAATAAGGTTGAGCAAGAAGAAACACATGATCCGCAGGAATACAAATATCTTTGAATATTCACATCACATGGATAAAATCTTTATACAAATAAAAAATACAATTGCAACTCAATAAGTCAGGAGCTTCAGGGTTAGAATAATTCTTCTTGTAGCTTTGAAGGGAGCTCATGGTGAGCTGAGAGGGTTGGCTTATTTGAAATTATTCATGCTCATTATTCCCATGTTACTAAGCAGTAAAACTGAAGACATATGTCCCTGACTGAAGCATGCTGTCTAAATGAGCTAGATTTTTTTTTTGACACTTTTTCAAGTATCTGTGTAGACTTCTAAACCAGTCATGTTTTTTTTCTGCTTCTAGACAGTACAAATAAATCAAAAATATTGAAAGAGAACTGTTTCATAATGCATCTTTTGAGAGATTAGTAGCCTGACCAAACTCAACATGCACAACAACATGATACTTCCAATTGCTTGGCAGGAGTCTGCCTCAGGAAGAAGAGTAGCATTTTTGTCCCTGTAGAGGAAGTGCTGAAAGTGTGGAGAAAACCTTACAAATCAAAAGCTTACAATCTGCCTTGAAAAGGGGAGAGAAATGAATAAACAGTGTAGGTACAGATTCAGAAGTGCCTTTAAAAGAATTGTCTGAGNAGGGGAAGGTACAGGGGAGGATTGACACTTAGGAATGGTCCATTGCCTCAGGGGAGGAGGGGGGTTACAGAACTCATAAATAACAATCATAATACAAAGGGTAAAACCAACTATTAAGGGTAATAATATAAAACATGCACCACAACAAGAACCTAAATTTATATTACTGCAGGCTGATTTATTATATAAATTTTCTGAGTGTAATCAGTCATAAAATATTAAAGGAATTTGCAATTTGTCCTCTCTATCATTTAGATTTTGAATACAGATTGCTTATCTATTTTCTAAAGTCTCTTCTAAAGAATTCTTATCAACCTGATTGTAAAGTACTTATTCAAATTCTAGAGTATGTAGGCAAGTTGAAAAGAGTATTATTGTCATAAAATGTCTAAAACCTACAAAACTCTGGAAATCTCAAAGGAACTACAGCCTTCCTCTATTAAGAACTCTATACACTGCTGTAGCATTGCCACCTACCTGCCTACTCAGAAAAAGGGGAAAAATCCTTGTGAGGTTCAGAACACAGAGAATCTGTTCGCCTAAGGGAAAATCTGCTGTTGCTTATTTTCATATAAAATTCAGAATTTTTTTTAAAACAAAAGAATTTCATGACTGCGTATGTGAGCAGTAGAAGTCCTGGTTTTAAGACCAAATCTTTTTTTCTGTTTTCATAGCTGATCCAATTTTTTCATATTGCATTTAATTTACTTTCTCTGTAGGAGTAGCACAGGAAAAAAAACCTCCATCTGACCTCCAGTACAGGTCTTAACATCAGACAAAACCTGTACCTCTGCCTCTTCATAATCAAAACTACTGGCATGATGAAAATCCCAATCTTTCTGAGAGATTCAACCTTTTTTCAATAAATGAATAAAAGTTTCAGTACAAATTAAATATGGGAAATGAAAAAAACAAAGAACTTCATATTTCAGTGACATAATTCCAGCTTTGACCAATCATAAGGCCAAGCACAGTACGTGTCTGGTGACTCCCACAGAAGGAAAAAAACCATAAAGTTTTAATAAACATCTTTCAAGCACCTCAAAATATTAACCAAAATCTGATAAATCATTAAAGGTATATTTACTGGTTGTGAAGTATCAGCCAAGACCTAAATGATGCATAAAGTCCGTCATTTTTTAGCGGTTATATCTTTGAGATTCTTCAACAGTAAAACCCAGATACATTTCTGGAGGTTACTTTTGAAACATTCCCCCTCCTTCCTCTTTGCACTTCCCCAATGCGACAGAGATCTCAGATACATTAAAATGGCATTACAATGAAGACTGTGAGCACAAAAGACCAATATTTAGCCTCTAGCTCCTATGTAAGCATTCCATGTCTCATTTTTACTTTTGAAAATCTTATAGTTTTGGCCATAAATTTCTATTTTTCTCTGTTCCAGCTAATTTCTTCTTTTTAATTTTTTCAATTTTTAGTTCATTAAACATTCTGAAAAATAGGCTGCATTGTCAGTTTGTGTCACAGATTATGGTTATAGATTTTTCTGTCCCTATTCCTGTCCCTGTAAATAAGATAGCATCTCTTCTACATTGTCCTTTCCAGAAGACAGCAGCGATCTCTAGAATCTATTTTAATTTCCCACAAAATAAAGTTTGCCAAGGGCTACTTTTCACAATAAATAAATAGAGAAATAAGGAATACATATTGCATTTTAAGCCTTCTTTTGACCCTGTGAGTTACAAACTGCCTTAGAAAATCAGTGTAATTCTTCAAATACAACACCCATTGTCCTCCAAATTGCTGGTATCTGTCTTATTAAGAGTGTCTGAAGACAATTCTATTGCTGATTATGGTTTACCTCCAGGTCTGTCATAAAGCTTGATCTAAGAATGACATTCTAGCCTTGTTTTACTGCTTGCATTCAGATATTATTTACTTAGGACTCACTGAAGGTTTAGCACAGCTATTTACAACACGTTGATTTTGCCATAATTTTATTGTGTAACTGCTGGGCAACATGTGCCATCAGCAGAGAGCTGAAAACTAAAGCCAGAAAGTCTCAAAAATAAGAAGTCTTGTTTATTATTTTGAAAATGATCTTTCAATTTTCATGGAATCATAGAATGGTTTGTGTTGGACAGAACCTTTAAGATCATCTGGTTCCAACCCGTCCCTCACACAGGCAGGGACACTTTCCACTAGATCAGGTTGCTCAGAGCCCCATCCAACCTAGCCTTGAACCATCTTTCTTGAAGGGAAAATGTTCTTTTTAAACATGCAGTCTGTAATTAAAAAAAAAAAAAATTTGGATAGAGAGTGGTAGGGTAAGGGAGGTACCATCCTTCTTGCCCTCAGTGACTGAACTAAAAACCAAAGAAAATCTCAGTGGCTTAGTACTGGTCACTTGTAAAATAGGATGCCTGACCTGAGAAATAGTAATATATGTTATGATTTCATTTCACATACTTGATGAGCCTTTCCATTGGGTATAATTTTATATTTTCAATTTAAGATATTTGTTAAGGATTAAGCCTTAAAAAGATGGACTCATGCTGGTATGGATCTAGTTTTAACACACTTTTCCTAACTCCAATACTTCTTGAAATTAAACTTTTTTTCAANTTTCCACAAGTAGGAAATAAAGCATTTTTCTGAACTAGGTTCATTAGTGAGTAGCCAGAGGCAGGCAATGAGTAGATTACATGTAGCTACCAGTACCCACTCTAACAGTTTGAGAGCAATCATGCAATGATTTGAATTTTTTATATGATTGCAGATAAAAACATTTCTGAGCATCTTTGCAGAAATTATTGTATATGTCAGAGATATTTTGAGTGAATTTTTAGCAAATCTTGACTATCACGCAAAAGCTATTGTTAACACTCCTTTTCAAAATGAGCCTCTTAGGGTTCTTTTTAATGTCTGTCAAAAAGGAAATATTTTGCTGCTAATCACATATATTCTGCTTATACTTATGAAAGAACTCCCCAAAAAGTGGAAAATTAATTATTTCTAGTTTAAAAAGTATTAATATATGTGGTTTTATGATGTATGTCCTATATGTGAGAATAATCCCTTCTGTGATTAATTGAAAACCCTTTTTGACCAGATTGATATTGCTGTAACAATGCTAGGAACATTTTGAAAGTAAACACAAAACCTTTTATATTTCCTTTTTATTAGATATGTTTTAAGCAGGCTATATTACGAAATATTAGGACAATATCTATTCAAATGCAGGGTCATTTGGATGGACCTGCCTATAAATACCGCTTGAATTTCCTTACTGCAAATGTTTGTGCAGTCACTGTGAAATCTGATTTCATTTTTCCTCTTCCTAAAAATACATGTGCATGCACATTTACATCTTTTTTTTCACCTTTTCCTGAATATATATACACATTTTTATACTAACCAAAACTGCTTATTATAATTCAGTTTCAAAATATTTGAAAGCCCTACATAAAATGTGCTACTAGTTTTGTTGGAGAACATGTTTACATTTAAACTTAAAACCTGCTTCCACAGAATGTACTGTACATATCGAAATAAAAGAGATCTGCTACAGAATTATCTATATTTTGCTAACTGGTCAGTTACTCTCCAGAGATCCCATTAGCTCAAAGAGGCATCCTGAAGCATGTAAAGTGTCTAGTAAAAATTTTTGCTTGCTAAAGAAGTTGTAGGTATATAAACAGAAATGCAGACCGATGGCTGGGGGGTGGGGAAGTAAACCACACATATAATTTGCCCTTATTTTCTGAAAAAAAGTTATTCTGTCAATAGTCAGGTTACATGTAAGTGATATGCATTAAAAGCCATGGCTGCCTGCACAACTTGGGACATGTATCAGAGACCAGAAGAGAGAAATGTTCAGTGAACATTTCCCAAATAAACCCTGTTAAAAGTCCATTCAGCAATTGGGCTTTTATCAGCATTTTTTGCCTCTGAGCATCTCCTCCAAGCATTCTTTTTGTTTTATTGATTATGAAAGTTGTGGTCATGCAATACTGAAATCAACGGCAGCCGTCACATTGACTGACATAGCATTGAATCAAGGCTTTATTGCTTAGAAAAGAGTGACAATTATGTTGTCCTTCATACTGCAGTCACAGAAAACAGCCATCTAACGTGCCCTAGGAGCCTTTCTTCTGGGATTTAACTTCGATTTGAAAGAATGTCTTACAAGTGAATGTCTTTTTATGCTGTTTCTTCAGCTGCTTTGTTGGAGCATCTGTTGAAACTGCCATTAAAGTGTTCAATCTACCACAATTTCCTGTAGTTTTTGGCTGAGAAAAATTAATACAAACACAAAGCCATTGAAGTTTGGAGTTATTAGAATCATAAATGTTGCACAATCAAAATGTACTTTAGTCTTGCAAAGAATCTCATTTTCCTACCTGTGACTTTTTTAAGTGCAGGTCTGCTTTGTATGTAAACAATCTTCCAGCTTATTATTGTTCATATATGTACATATAAATACACATTGAGACAGAATTTAAACTCATTTCTGAAGTCATTTCTCTACCGTCTCTTGGTTCGTTAAGCACATCATTGTCTCACCCAACTCCATACTCAAGTCCTCCTCTGTGGAGAGCAATGTAATGGATAAAAGTGAGGATGTCACTGGAGTTCTGTCAATCAAGGATTTGGGATACTGGAAAGAAAGCAAATATGTCTTGTGCTCAAAAGCACACCTGGATCCTTTAATTTAGGCCATGTAACTATCTTGTCATGCACAGCAGCAGAAGACAAGTTGCATTTATATAGTTTGCAGTCAACTTTAACTACAAAAGAGAATTATTGAATTAGTATATTATGAGACACACCATTTTAGGCAGTCCTTGGAAAATTATTTAGTCAGACCTTAAGAATGGACTCTACATGAGATTGATGCTTTTTAACAGGCATAGATTGTTGTTGGGCATTAACTGTATCTTCAGAGATCTGCCACTTTGGTCTCTCTTCACCCTATAGAGGCAAAAGAAATTGCAAGATAGTTTTGTATGTCTTGTATCAGACAGGCAGCAGTAAAACTTGTGTATGTATTTTCAGTCTCTCCTTTCTGAAAAACCACCAGCTGAATCAGTTTAAAATACATTTAGTACGAGAAAAAGAAATGTTGGGTTCTGTTTTTAACAATGACATATTTGGCTGTGCTTCAAGGAAATGTAAATTAAACAGCCAATTTATAAACCCTGCCATAAGTGGGTTTTTTTAAGGGAAGCTACAATGCATTTGGAATACACTCACACTGCTCACTATTATATTATAAATTTTCTAAACATAAATTACGCAGAAATATTAGGACATTAATGTTGTTTAACACTTCATATGCCAGTGCATTAACATGATGCTCTGGGCTCTAGAAAATATGAGATAAGAAAAAAATGGTTTATGATAGAGTTTGTGTCTGCACTGAAGTTCAGAGGATTTAATACCATCCAATCAAGGTGAAAGTTTTAAAAAGAGTATTTAGTGGCCTTTTGATGGAGAGCCATATGGTACTAGTGATCTTTCCATTTAATGCTGTCATGATAGAGTAAGTGATTGAAGGATTTGACCAATGATGAACGGAAGTTATGGAAACTAGAGAAATTCTTGTGATGTTCTTGCTAACTGGCTAAAAATAACACCAACAATAATAATAAGACTCACTGAAAGGGTCTACAGAGAGGCACACGGTTGTAGGCTATATAAATAAAATATTGTCTGATGCTGTGATCTCTGAGTTTGAATATAAACTCTTAATGATAAAAGTTCATGGTAGAAAAAGATGATTAAAGACTCAGAATCTCAGATCCCTCCCTTTCAATTACATCATTTACAACTTTTCTANCTTCTTGAAATTAAACTTTTTTTCAAGCATTAAGATGTGTTTGTGTACAAATCACTTTTGTGAGAGCAGAAAATCTGTTGAACTTTTAGCATTGTCCTTATGTCCTTGGTACTCCGAGATCAGCTTTTTAGAAAGACGCTCCTACAGTACCAGTCCCTAGTAATATATATATATTTATATAT
>VXBC01003629.1:56120-83648 GCA_013399945.1 Ploceus nigricollis | reverse complement strand
GTTTGCAGTCAACTTTAATTACAAAAGAGAATTATTGAATTAGTATATTATGAGACACACCATTTTAGGCAGTCCTTGGAAAATTATTTAGTCAGACCTTAAGAATGGACTCTACATGAGATTGATGCTTTTTAACAGGCATAGATTGTTGTTGGGCATTAACTGTATCTTCAGAGATCTGCCACTTTGGTCTCTCTTCACCCTATAGAGGCAAAAGAAATTGCAAGATAGTTTTGTATGTCTTGTATCAGACAGGCAGCAGTAAAACTCGTGTATGTATTTTCAGTCTCTCCTTTCTGAAAAACCACCAGCTGAATCAGTTTAAAATACATTTAGTACGAGAAAAAGAAATGTTGGGTTCTGTTTTTAACAATGACATATTTGGCTGTGCTTCAAGGAAATGTAAATTAAACAGCCAATTTATAAACCCTGCCATAAGTGGGTTTTTTTAAGGGAAGCTACAATGCATTTGGAATACACTCACACTGCTCACTATTATATTATAAATTTTCTAAACATAAATTACGCAGAAATATTAGGACATTAATGTTGTTTAACACTTCATATGCCAGTGCATTAACATGATGCTCTGGGCTCTAGAAAATATGAGATAAGAAAAAAATGGTTTATGATAGAGTTTGTGTCTGCACTGAAGTTCAGAGGATTTAATACCATCCAATCAAGGTGAAAGTTTTAAAAAGAGTATTTAGTGGCCTTTTGATGGAGAGCCATATGGTACTAGTGATCTTTCCATTTAATGCTGTCATGATAGAGTAAGTGATTGAAGGATTTGACCAATGATGAACGGAAGTTATGGAAACTAGAGAAATTCTTGTGATGTTCTTGCTAACTGGCTAAAAATAACATCAACAATAATAATAAGACTCACTGAAAGGGTCTACAGAGAGGCACACGGTTGTAGGCTATATAAATAAAATATTGTCTGATGCTGTGATCTCTGAGTTTGAATATAAACTCTTAATGATAAAAGTTCATGGTAGAAAAAGATGATTAAAGACTCAGAATCTCAGATCCCTCCCTTTCAATTACATCATTTACAACTTTTCTATATCTCCAGTAATATTTAAGGCACGTATCTCAAATATGCTTTTATTTTACTCTCTTAGTAACAATCTGTTTCTATTCATACTAAAAACCAACCATTTGTCACTTGAAAGCAACAATTTGTCACTTAGTTCTTCAAAACTATCCTGCATAATTAAATGTAATTTGAACTTTTGTGCATTAATTTATGTTTCATAATCTGTTTCTTGCAATAAGCAAGGATGTGCAAGGAAAAGGAGAGAATGGAGAAAAAGTGAGAAAATGGAGCTCAGTTCCATGCTGTACTGAAAGCATTGTGCTACTGTGGCCAGAAGTTTGCATTCTGGAGAAGTAACAGTTCCCTTCTTGACTCTGTAAAAACAAAGCTGAATTGAGTCTTGGAAAAAGAAACAGCATCCCGTTTTTTCCTTGGAAGAAGATCACACACTTGAAGCTCTATCAATGTCCTCCCTGAGAGCATTTGAGATTAATTTAATTAATTTCCCCAGTGGAACAGTTTGAAAGCTATGTCAGTAATTCAGGTGATATTTGTGATATTTATAAGGCCTAAGAAAGTTGTACTCTGAAGGAATTTGTTAATTATGGACCATAACTTCATCTGTTTTTTTCCTGATGTGCAATCAACCTGCTATTTGTCATGCCCTTAATTTTATGGCATGTTAAGCTGATACATAGTTTTAAATAATGCGTATCTAATTAGTACTCCTTGATTTCATCAACACACATGGACTACTCCTTCTGGCACCTTTCTTTTTTATAAGTACAATAATATTGTTCCAGTTTGGTGCATAACAAGCTTTTTTATTTTTCTCTGTCACTCAAATTCAAGCCTTATCTTGTAATGTATTAATGACAAAGTCCTTAAATAAAAAATGAGTCTGCAGTTCCATGACAAAAGACCAACCAAGAATACATGCCAGTCACACCTGTTTCATTTCCACAGTTGTGGAAATTTATTTGTCACAAAGATGATTGGTTTGATCATTGATTCATTCTAGTTAGGAAAGCAAAGAGTAGAAGACATTAATAAGCTTTAGATGTTACTCTGTGAAAGAGTAATTAGCTTGATGCGTGTTTTACTCAAAACTAAATGCAATGTGGTCTTAGCCAGGTCCCAGTAATGCTCATCTGCACTGAAGAAATAAGTTTGTTCAAAAATTTTAAATTCCTTTTAAAATTATTAATCATTAAATCTCTGCAGCTTATTGTGGGTGTACCCTGAAATCACAGAATCATAGAATGGTTTGGGTTAGAAGGGACATTAAAGATGATCTAGTTCCAAACCCCTGCCATGGACAGGGACACCTTCCACTAGACCAGGTTGCTCAGAGCTCCATCCTACCTGGCCTTGAACACTTGCAAAGACGGGGCATCCACAACTTTTCTGGACACCTTGTTCCAGTGCCTCACCACCCTCACAGTAAAGAATTTCTTCATAATATCTAATCTGAACCTACTCTCTTTCATTTTGAATCCATTATACCTTTTCCCATCACTACAAGCTCTTGTAAAAAATCCCTCTCCAGCTTTCTTGCAGGCTCCCTTCAGATGCTGGAAGGCCACAATTAGATCACCCCTAAGCCATCTATTTTTCAGGCTGAACAATCCCAATTCTCTTAGCCTGCATGCAGTGCTAAATTGGTCAGCACTGAGGCTGCTTAACAAACTGCCACCTCAGAGGTTAGATGCAAATGAAGTTTGAGAAAAACCACAGTAGGTTACTAAAATTTTTTTCCGGACTTACAAAGATTTGTATGCATTTTTAGATGATTTTAAGACCAAAATGCGTGGGTTTTATTAACTCATAATAAAATCAGAAATATTCTTTTTGTTTTATACATCTTTAAATGAGTAAAGCTGCATATACCTATATATGTCCATGTTTTGTGGCTGATTTCTTTTCCAGTTTGTGCCATTTCTCATCACTCTGGATGGTACAAAATCCTGTGAATGTATTAATCCCTCTGTATCAGAACTAAGCTGATTGCTAGCTGAGGCTTAAGAAGATAGTCCCATTGTAGCAGATATGTGCTGCTAGTATTTATCATCAGAATCCCCATGGAAGGTGTTTATTGTGGGCCATGTGCTTCCAGGCTAATGCAATTTTTCCCATAGCCACCTGTGATAAACACACCCCATACAGAAGGAAAAAAAATCCTTTATCAGATCTCCGAGCAGATACACTCGGCTGCTCCTTCTGAGCAAATATTCTCCTTGTCTGGAGTTCCACTGTAACTCTGAGAACAGAAGTTTTCCTGGGGCAAGCTGACAGCTTCTGTGGGGAGTTCGTCTGAGGTAAAGGAGCCTCCATGTCAGGAGAAAAGTGTTTACCAGTTCTCCAGTGTTTATTGACAGGTGATCTTGGTCAGCTGTGAATTTAATCAGAGATGGTGTAGCAGCAGAGGCAAGGAATCTTCTATTCATCCTTGGGTTCAGAAGACTATTTCATTCCTCCTTTGAGAACCTCATTACAGTCTTAGGAATTATTAGAAATGTGTAAGAGGAAGGAGAAGGATGAGAAAGTCAGACCTATGCTTCACTCCATGACTCAGGTGAGAGGGGGGGAAGTGTTGCTCTCGGTTCCCAGGTGGGAGTTGGCTGAGGCTCACATGTATCCCACACATCACAGCTTTCCTTTTCTAGTGAGCTCTGCCTTTAGTCAATGCTGTGTTGATGGCCTCAGAAGGTCTCTCTGGCTTCCTTAATCCTACCAACAGATCCAAACTGCTTAGAAATAACACCATAATTACATTAGTCATACAGTTTGACACCACCATGGGAATTAAACTATGCAAAGGCTTTTTCCTGTCTGTGCCGTACAATTGTTATTTCTGTCATCAGAAAACACATATCTCATTTATAATAACAACTTGTGTTGAGAGATAAAAGTGCAACATTTTTAATTACTTACCATGCTAGAAATTTGGAATCAGATATAAACAGTTTTGACTAAGAAATTTACCATGATGTGGCTTTCTTCAAGTTATTTTCTTTAAAAGAGAGTGCTGGTGTACTGCCAATTTTTTGCCATCCTTTCCAGTTACAATAACTTTACAAAATCAAGTATTCCTGAGGGCAGAATCTATCAATAGAATACTTTCCCATGCTGGGAGAAATTACTCCCAGTTAACATTTCATCCAGTAGATTGATTCTGCTTTTTCTCAGGAGCATTATTTTGCAACTATGATGAATTCTTACCACATTTTATTTCTTGTTTTAACATCATATCAGAACAATAAATAAATACTGAGATTTACTTTTCTGATGTTCTTTGCAAATGGAATTACTGAAGAAAGGTACTGGACCAGGAATATGCTAAGTGACTCTTAAAGGTTTGCAGTATATTTTTAATATATGCATAAAAAGTTTATATTTTTCATTTAAAAATTCTTTCATTTTTTTACTTTTTGGGAACTAATGCAGCTGATCTACAGTAGCAACAGAGCTTTGTTCAATACAATGGCTAAAAGACTGAATTCTGGCCACATTACAACTTCTGCCATCACTATAGCTAGTTTTGGATTACCCTGAATACCTAGCCATTGTGGTTTTTAATGTTATAGCAAGAAATGACAGACTGGATCTTCCAAACATGATGTTTATATTCTGTCATTAATTGCTACTGTTAATGGGGATCACTTGAATATGCAAGAAATTGTTACAAAAGATAACTCACTGGTCAAAGCTTTTTATACAGACAATCTCAACAATCTGTTGGCTGCTTCTTTCCCAAGAAAGAAAGCAATATGCTTAAAATTATCAATAATAATTTCCTGCAAAAATCATCAGAGCAGTTAGTTAATCCAAATGTTCATACTTTGTTGATGATTTCATTGGTAATATGTGAAGGAAAGTGTTCACCCTGATAAACCTGCTTTTAGAGAGACAAGAGACATTATCTTACTACATGAACTTTGTTTTCTTTATATTGAATAGGAATCAGATTAATATAATATTGCTGCACTCATAGCTAGTGAAATATGCACAATAGCAGCTGCTAAGCATGAGAAAAGCAATTCACATGTAAACATTTTTAGAGAAAAATTGGAAAAAAATATAAACAAGGTCTAGATAACTATTTAAACACCATTGGTGTTATACACAAAGTAAAACATGCAATTTTTGAATATATGTATGCAATCATTTTGAAATCTTAGTATCTTCAGTAGAAACATGTTCAAGATTCCTATAAGTAATTATTCATTTATTGGAAGAAAATTACAGGGCAATACGTAATCCCTGACACTTGTCATATGAGAACATAAGTCATGTTTGTTTTTTCATGTCAGTGGCTTTATCTTGCAGGATTCTAAAAGAAGATCAAGTGGTAAATATGCTAAGTCATAGCACAAGGGGCACCCATGCAGTCAGGAGGAACATGCCCAGAGCTCAGCCTAAGCATGATGTGAGTGGGACTGACAGGACTGGGTGCAGAGTCAGAGTGTGAAAAGGCGACGTTTAGAAAAAAGTGACACGAGTCAAATGCAGTGTATTACTGATCACTAAGCTGCAAAATCCATGCTTTAACACTTGACAAATTAAAATTCTTTGTGTATCTATGTTGCTGAGGCAATTTATCACAGCATGACTTTGCGATGGCTATTCATAGCTCCTTTACTAGAGCAGTTGGATATAGCTCAATTATAAAAATATTAATATTTTATTTCTGTCTTTGTTCCTGTGGGACTTCTCATTATCTGTGATTGCTAACAGCTCCTTCTGGTTTACCTTTATGGAGTTTCTAGAGCATAAATGATAACTCATTCTATTTTTCTTTCTTCTTGATACACCACTTTGCTGCTGAGATGGCAGAAAGAGGCAATCATTGGAGTGTATGAGTGCAATTGCTCTTACTTTCTGATTTAGCACAGTACTCACAAATTTGTTTATTTGGTAAGACCAAAGATATGCAAAGCACATAAAGGATATTTTTATGTTCATGAAACATGATATTTTAGATCATATACAACAAGGCAATTTTTGTCATATTTATTAACTTGTGTGTACAATAGAGTGGATCAGTTTGCATTTGAAATGTCTCTTTCTCTTGACTGTCTCTGTCTCTTCCCACCACCACCACAGCCTTTAGATCGCTGTCAAAATTCTGTGTGTTTTCCCTGTTTCTTGGTAGTTAAAGTTAATTTTATATTAAGAATTAAGAATTAATAAATTAAGAATTAAGTTAAAGTTAATTTTAAATTCTGTGTCAGTTTTACAACCTTACACATAGTCATCCTTTAGCTGATTACTGTTCCTTTAAACAGAAGTACTAACACAAGAATAAATCCCTAAGCTTGATAAAAGCAAGGAACAGCAAAACTCTCTTAGCTAAATTTCAATTTCACAAGTATAAGCATTTTAGATATTAGGAATAAATGAAGAACCAGTTCTTTTCTTTTGAACTAATTCTGTTTCTAGTATAACTAAATGACATGCTCCACTGCCCACACTTCCTGTGCCAAATGGATTTTCTCTTCAGCTTTTACAGTTTTAATATCTGTGATTTCTCAAATGCACACCTATAATTTGGTTTTTTTATTGCTTTCAGGATGCCGTTTGGGAAGACTCTGTCCTTTTCTTTGGTCACCATGCTAACAATTGTTATCTAAGGTTACAGATGAAGTATAAGTATGTTCAGGAGGGAATTTAGTGGTAAGATGAGGAAAATAACGGCTGTCAGTAACAGGCTCATGATTAGAAAGGAAAGAGTAAGATAGTGGTTCCCTACTTTTCCTTTTAAATTACCTGTTCACAAGGCCTTCAGTTTATTATCTTGTTCTTATCTTTTTCAAAATGCCAGGAAGACTTATATGTATGTCACAGGTTAAGATTCCTGAACTGCAGTGAGCTTTTTTCAGTACTTTCACAGAAGAAAATTAACAAGCCCTTACTTTATGTCATAGTTAAAATAGCAGAGAGTGCAAAAAGCAGTTTCAAGAAATTATATCTATATGGTAAATTTAAAGAAACTGTGTAAAAAGAGAAACTCTTCAATGTAAATTGTTAAAGCCCTTATCCCAATGGCCATTTTCTTTCCAAAGTGTTTACAGATTTGATTTTTTTCCCAAAATATATTCTTGGTTCAATCATCATTTAAAAAAATCAAATTAAAATAGCAGCAATAATCCATGTAATCTCACTGGGGATAATTAAAGAAAGAAAAGCTGGTCTCTTTTTCTCAATTACTGTGAGAGAACCTAAATCCAAAAGCATAAAATATGTGAATACAGTCAAGTGCTTGGACATTTTTGTGGGAATAAAGCCATATGACACCTTTCACATATCCCAGAAATCTGAACCATGAGGTTCAGAAATGGACAGCAGGGGCAACTCTGTGTATGTCCTTTTTTTCTCCAATTGTGGACTGCAAGTTGCACTAATACGGCACCTTTGGTTAGTCATCTGTATTCCCTACCCAGAATCTGATTATCCAGCCCCCACAAGGTAGCACAAGCTTACTGCAGATACACCCCAGGGACAAAAGTCACCGTGAGACTTTCACAAACTGTTGTTGATTATATGTGTTATCACACAGCAATGGGCACAGGAATCAATTTTATTTGTAATATTCGAATTTTTTGCCAATTATTATTTTTTTCAGTTTCATGTGGAGTGATATAGGAGAGAATAAAGGAAAAGATGGAATGGTGAGGGGGCTTTGTTGAAGGCATGATTATTTTTTAATGGCTTAGCAATTTGTCTTTTGGAGTAATCAGTATAGAAATATGCATACCTGAAAAATTAAGTAATATGTCTTTGTCTTTCATTGCTCAGCAGGTGAAGCCATTGGGGCAAATGGAAATTATTACACTGCTAAAAGTATTTTTAGTTTTGACAAAGCTACAGCCTAGCTGTAGAGAGATAGCTCTGGTGTTCTATTTTAAAACAGCTTATTGTTTCATCTCTTGGTTTTGGATGGTAACTCAGGTATGGCCATGTCAGTGAAAGGAAGCTGCTGCTGCTGTTGATTTGCTGGGTTTTCTACTGAACTCTGCCATGCAGTTACAATGTCAATAAGTCAGTATTTCAATTAGCAGTGGAGACACCTGTATGAAATATTCCTGGCTTTTCAGACACACCAGCACTTCCCCAGTGCTTCACTGCCACTGTGCCAACACGTGTTTCTGCTGGATAAAGCAGACACCAGCATGGCAGCATCTGTGAGCCCAAGGGACGGGTGACTCCTGGATGAGGCTGCAGGGGTCCATGTGGTTCCAGTGTCTGCATGCCAAAGGGGCTGTGGGGTACAAAAGGAGGAGTCCCAAGCATGAGAAGGAGGCACCATATGCTTCAAGGTGGCACAATAAATATGTAATCTCAAGGCCCAATATGACCCTGTTTCTGACAGTCGTGGATACAGCTATTTCCAGGGAAGCCTGTCAAACGTGTTCGGTCTTCACAATATGGATTGCCTTAATGAAAGCTTAGCTTTTATGTAGCTCACTAAGAGGAAACTTTTCAGGAGTGATTGCATACAATGAGTCCTCTTCTTGGGAATAAAAAAGGAAATAAAGGGTGCTGACATTTGCAGGTATGTCTGTAGGAGAAAGTAGGGGAGAAAGAGATGAATTTTGAAAGTAAATAAAAAAACTGCGCTCTTCCCAATACAAGTAGTTCTGTAGTTCTGTTTTGTTATTTATTGTTATGTTGGGGTATTTTTTTAATACTGGCATTTAAATTGATACCTAGATTAATGACTGAAAGAATTTTTTTCCAAAACTCAGTCTTTGGGCTATGCTACCCCCTAGTTAGCAGGGCTATGTCTTCCCCATTGCGTGTTTGACAGAACTGTGGATCTTTTACTTCCTACCTCTGTTGACAGTACAGGGATTTAACACTGAAAGTTTCACATGTGGGGGTCTTTTTTTATGAAACAGTGTTTATGAAACGGTGTTTATTAAATTCATAAATTTATTGAGTAAGCAAACATATATATACCTAGTAAAAAGTAGAATAAAATATTTTATTATTTTTATAAAAATTACTGTATATTTAACTAATACTAAACTTTAAAAATTAGTTCTGAGGTGTATTTTCTAAGATATGTAAATGAAAATTGTATCTGACCTTTTCATTGCTATGTTGTCAGTGACTGAACTGCAGAATTCAGTGAGCAAAAAGTCACATGAGCAAAATATCTGTGATTCACCTCTCTCCCAATATCATCCTATATCAGAATAGAGGTTCATACTTTTAGCAGACCAGCAAAAGCAAACACTAGTAAAATCTCCCATACTATTCCTCAGAGACTGCATTCTGTAAAACTGAAAATTTTTGCCAAATGCAGATATAAAATTTAAAACATTAATGTTTGAGCTATATTGGTACATTAAGCATTATTAGACCTCTAAAATGGTAGATTTCCCAGTGTCTTCTGCTTTTTGTACCCTGATTTCATTTTTACTATTTCTTTTCTTTTAAAAAGAATTCAATAAAATTTAATTCTTTGTGATAGCTAGAACCTTTCCTCAATTAGAGAAACTTGGAACCTGGCAGTCTGCATAAGTGGGAGGCTTTCCATATGCAAATGGTCTAACAGTTAGCTCTCTTGATAATGCATGAAAAATGCATTCAGGTATTTGTAAATGCAAGATTGCATGCACACACCATAAAACTTTTGTTACACTGCTCTGTGAAAATCAAGACCTCAGTTTCGTCCTCAGGTCCTAGGGGATGCCTGTGCCGGGCTAGATAATTTCTGCATCCAGGCTGCTGCAATACTCTGTCACACATGCCAGAGATTTTTCCACAGACTCGTGTGTGAGCTGCCTGAGAAGCACTCAGAGGTATGGAGAAAGGCAGAAGTAAAGCAGGATGTACCCAGTTTATGAACATTATCAGACCTGAGTGGAATATTTATATTCTTAATGGGATGCTCTTATTTCACTTGCCCTCCTGCTCCCCATCTACTCTGCAACAGGCTGTACCCCTGTGTGACAGCTGAAGCCTGTGCCAGTGACAGCACTAATCCCTGCCATGCCTGCCCTCACTCATTGTTCTGACATGGCAGCAATACCATTTCACTTTTGGTTGGCATCCTAGCAGACAAAAATGTGCTGTGCACCATCTCTCATGACTGTCCTTGTGAGCAAGTGTCACCAGGGGTAGCATATCCTGAAAAACCTGCTGAACGTAAAACTGAGCCACTGTTACCTGAAAACAGGTTTTGTCTTCCTTTGGGGATAGACCTTCATAACCCAGCAGTATCACTCACCTCCCCACCCTGTGCATGTATTAGAGAAACAAAACACAGAAATTTTAATTTAGAAAGTCCAGCCAGATAGGAATTATTCTGTTGGCATGTTTATTTTACACATCTTGGAATGAGAGATTTACAGACTTTCAGTATCTGAACAGAATTTGAGGACCTGTGATCTCTTAAATGAAGTAGGTTTGGGTACTGTTTTAATTTAAGAGAGGTGCCAAATATTGAACTAATTATTTGAATGTAAGCAAAGCAAATATGGACCTTTCTCTGTTACTTACTGCAAACAGAACAAGAGTTAGAACAGACTGTGTTTCCAGACCAACTTAAATGAAAAACTGTAAGAAAACATTAATAGACTCCAAACTGTATTGCATCCCTCACACATCAGAACTTGAGGATACCTTGAAGTGAGCACTAGGTTTCTGGTGGGCAACTGATACTTCATCTTGGCCCAATCCTCTTGTATGAGCTGAAGCTAAGAAGCATTTCCATGTTCTAATTATTTTTTTTTTTAAATTAGCTCAGCCTTTTGAACTCTTTAAAGTGTGGGGGAAAAAAGGCTTATGAGGGATAAAACCAAAATAAAGAGCATAATTTGCATCAAAAAATGTTTAATTGTCATTAAAGGGTTAATTTTCCATTGATCCTGGAGCTTCTATGATGGTGACTCAGTACTCTAGTGAATGGCATAAAATGAAGCAATGAATGAAGAAATGTACTACAATTTATTGTTTCCCAATGTTATTTTATGCCTTTGTGGATCACTGTATAAGATGAGATGGAGCTGAGGGTGGGAGGCAGCTGTTGCTAGGCCAGCAGTGCAGTCCTGCGTGGACCAGACTGACTGCATTGTACAGGTTACACAATGCCACGTGCTCAAGCACAGCCATGCTCTGTATAACACGTATTCCATAGATACAGGTACAAACATCCCACAACCCAATGGAATTTGCCATTGTCACTTTTGGAACAGGCCACAGTATCCTGAATCCCTGGGAGGCTTTATTGCTGGATGAACATTTTCCTTTTCCCTAAAATAAAGCAGCTTGGGTTGACAGTGATCACATGAATGAGCAGAGGCAAATGTAAAAGGTGAAAACCTTCTTCCTTCTTACTGGAATTTACCAACTCCAAGTCAGTAAGTTAAAAACAAGCAAGCAAACAAACAAACAAACAAGACTTAGTGTTCAGATTATAAAACATATGAATGATTAGTGAAAAGCAACAATACTGACCTAAACCTGATTTTATTGAAGACTTTAGGGGAAGGTTACATTAACAATAAGAGCTTAAGCTCTCATCCAAAGTTGTATCCTCTCTTTTATCAGCACTGCTTTTCCATTCTGACCTAATTGCTTGGAAAATAGGTAAAAATATTTTTAAGTATGGAATTCTAAATTCTTTAAAATTCATAAGTAGTGTCTGGTAGCATGAAAAAGTTGTAAGGTTGAGATTACAGCAGAGCACAGGTTAGTACAGCTCATTGCAGGCTGTTGGGTCAATATATATCAGATCAGCATATATACTTTAAAGGTTTAGTTGTATCAGTTTTATCTGTCTGATAAGGAGTTGAACATGAGGAAGCAAGAGATTAGTAGAGAGTATGCTGAAGCATTATGTTGAATCACATTCATTTTTATTCAGAGGGATCATTCAGCCCATTGTTTTCCTCTGGCCATTCTGTTTGCTGCAATGTAAGATTTAGGAATCTTATTTATTCTCAAAATGAATTAAAATAGTAATGCTAAAGCTTTAAAAATATGCCTGCATCTTTCATCTCTCCTTGTACTCCCTTCCTCATTTTAAATGACGAGCATGAAATTAGTGGTTTATGCAGTATGTCCAGAAGATTAATGTTTCCAGGTGATCTTAGAGAGCTGTTTCATTTGAACAGCCACCAGAATTTCTTATTGCATAGAGTAGGGAAAAAAAAAAAGAAGAAACAAATAATTTAACCATCTAAAAGCTGCAGGTACTGAGATTGAAGATACATCCTTGGCGCCTTCCTTTAGCAATAATGCTAGATAAGAATTTCAGATTTGGTATTTCTGAGACTAAGGAGTGTTTTGTTTTCTATTTAAAAGCAATTGGTTCCAGCATCCACTTCAATACAATAATTTAATGCTAGATTCAGGAATTCAATATTCCTTTGTGTTCCTATATAATCTTCGATTTTCAGGAACTGTGTGATAAAGGTGATGTGCAAAACTTGACAAAAAATTTTCCAGATGAAAAAAATACATGCTTCTACTGCAAATGTTTTCACAAACAAGTATACACATACAAATATATAAAAGAAAAGGAAAATGCGAGAACTTGGGTAGGGGTTTGCAAAGTGGGTGAAAATTTGATTGGGGGTGAGGGTTTTGCCTGTTTTAACTTCATGATGGAGTTGCAGAAAAAATGCTATAACTTCCAAAATGAGGAATGAGACCCAAAGAAAAAATAAGGATTCTGAACTCCTTACAGCAATCTGATATTATCCAAAATGCCTTCGAGGAAGCAAATGTCCAACTAGTGTTCACTATCTTGTCTAGCTTTATGTATTGCTTATCCCAACTGCAGTAAAGATTTGTTTCCAAAGCCTTTTTACAAATATTTGTGATGTGCATTTATGTGCAGCTTGCTCAAAACAATCAAATTCTGAGAAAAAATTGGAAGTCTCATGGTCCCACAGATTTCTGGAGAGAAGAATTAACTCAGAGTGAGGGAGTTCTTGGTTCCTATGATTTCTGAGCCAAATTACATATTTGCTTTGTGGGTAATAAAAATAGACATTTTTATGGCAAAGCTGGCTTAGACAGAAAATGTTACTAGGAAGCGCAGAAGAACATGAAACCAATTAACATAAAAGGTAGCAAATGTTCAGTGAGAGCTTCACTAGCACTGTGTACTAGTGTGCATGGTAATTATACCTTTTCTTCTTTGAAATTCAACTGAAATATGTCATGTGGTACTTTTGGTAATAATTTTGATATTGAGACTTGATTTAATGAGGTTCAAAATAATTATTTTATTTCATAATAGCATTTTTAGTAAGCTATTAAATTTTTTCCTGTTATTGATTCTTTATATATGCAAATTTATGTCATTGATAATATGTAGTACATTAAACCATTTGTGAGAGAACCTCTGTAGCAGCATATAAAGTATATTTGCATGCAAACCCAAATGTAAAAATACAAAAGAAAACATCAGAAGTCCAATAAATTGCATGGAGAAGGATGATGTTTTATGTTTCAAGAAAGGGTTTCTGACATGACTTTTATGATTTTTGTTATTACTGATGAGTGAAATAGTGTTTGAAAAAGGATTCGAGGCGGTGAAGAGTAGGGGAATTATAAGGCCAAATCAAAGCTCACTTTTTGTCAAGAGACATTTTTTCATTAAAAAATGCACCAATATGATATATCAGCAAGAACAGCGTAATGGGACATTTATGTACTCAGCAAGGCTATTTGAAATTGTCGTGATTTCTGGTTCCAGCTCCTAACAGTTAGGTACTGACAAAATCAGTAAGGAAAGAAAGATAAAACATCATGCTTTAGGACTTAAAGTAATCCTAAACTGCTGAACATTTTAGGAGGAGAATCATGCTGAGATGATAAGAGAATGGAGGGAAAATAATCTTATTTCTACCTAGTTTGTGGTTCTTGTGTCTTCTTCCAAAGTATCTGGGGCTGCTGAAGGCAGAAAATTACAGTATATCAACTATCAATCTGACAAGATACAGCATTTTCTCTATTCCTATCAAGTCTTCTATTTTCCTTGCAGGAATGCCACAGAGATAGCAATAAAACAACAGTGCATATCGTTAGTTTTGAAGATTTTCAGTATTTGCAATTTTTAAATGCCTTGCTTTTGCAATAGACTTCAATGTTTTTGCTGTCTGGTTGCCAAATGGAATCCACTGGGCAACTTCAAAAGCTGCCAATGAAAGAGAGTTAGAACATGTTTAGAACCTAAGCATTGCTGTTAAGGAAATTTTGGATTTGGCATAGCTTATTTTGCATATCACTTCCACAATAAAATTTCATTGCATGTGCCAAATTTCAATGGAATTATCTCCACTTTATCTTCTTTATGTCACTTGTATATTATTTACAATGCTAAAACTATTTTAGATATGTATATATATAATTAAGGTGATATTTATAATTTTTCCATGATATGGTATGAGCTAATTCAGTAGCTGTCCATCATATGATTTACAATGTTTGAGTTACAAAGATAAAACTTTTCAGGACTGTATTATGTGATATATTGGATATGAGGAATTTTTTTTTCTCAGTGATAGTGGTGATGCACTGCACAGGTTGCCCAGTGAGGCTATGTATGTCCTACCACTGAAGTGTTCAAAGCTAGCTTGGACAACATTTTGAGCAACCTGATCTAGTGAAAGGTGTCCCTTCCCATGGCAGGAATGTTGGACTACTTGATGTTTAAAGCTCCCTTTCCAACATACATTATTCTATAATTCTATGAGTCTGTAATATGGGGCACAAGTTTTCATATAGGTGACTCTGGAAAAACTACTGTATCTCAAAGAAAATGCTAGAAGACATGCTATGCAATTCCAAAGTAAACTTGGAGCTTGAAAAGATCCTCCTCTATAGATCTCTAAATCCACAAAACCTGGAACATGAGAATCGTGAGCAGAAAGAGTGTATATGGAAAGGGGAATTGAATAGCTGAAATTAGCTGAGAGTAATTGTTTTGGGTCAATGGATTTTTGCAAGTAATGTGGGACCAACAGGAAAGCCTACATCTTAGATCTTCTGAGAAGCCAAGAACAGTGAAGGTTACAGGAAAGATTTCCGGTCAGAGAATGCGGGTAAAACCAAACATTTTGGAGAGGAATATTATTGGAAAGTGTTGAAAGTGCATTTGGGACTGCAGAGGTCTATTTCTGTCACCCCCACCAGCTTCCCTGATCAGTGAACGCCATTGTTCAAGATTCAGTGAAATCCACAGCATGATTCCTCTCTAATCTGTTGTGAGCCTGGATGAAAGCCTCTAGCCTGTGAGAATACCTTCAAGGTCAGACCTCAACTTGAAGGTTTTGACAGCAATGTTCAGGGTGTCAAATATACCAACCCCTCAGTGATGACTGTAATGCCGATCCCAGCCAGCCTTTCAGACAGACACACTGCCCTCACACCTAACAGCATTTTGAAGGTGTCCATCAACGTTTTCTGCCCCAAACCATCACCTACTGCCTCTGCTCCCTGGCCCTGGGGTTGCTGCAGCCTTCTGCCCAAACCAGGAAAGGTCCCAGGCTGCAACGTGCAGAATGACACGTGCATTGCAAAATATTTCTCTGGAAGCCACTCTGCCTGTGATGCCCAGAGAGCCTTGGCTACATTCACTTTGCAAGATTATGAGAAAATGCACTTCCCATGTAAGCAAATTTTGTTTTAATGTTCAAGAAATATGATTAACAAGTGCAAATAATGTTGGTAATTTTTTGTGAAATGTTGTTATTGTGATGTCTGTTTTAGGAAACAAAATTTTTTCCTCATGTTTGAGTTAATAAAGTTGACCATCTGCAGGAGAAATAGTGAGTAAGACAAAAGGATCGGGGCAATGGGGATTTTGAACTCTTTTGTACACTACAGATTTCAATTGTCATGAAAAACTATTGCTAGGAGCATGAAGTTAACATCAGTAAGAGAGTCAGATGAATGGCCATGGGGCAGAGAAAGTAGCCAAGTATTAGAAGAGAGAGAGAGAGAAAAAATGTAGTCTGAGGACAAGTTGAAAATTACCAAGGTTCAGGGCATGTTCCCTAGAATAAATCATATTGAAATCTGAAAGAAGTAGATGAGGGACTTTCATACTCTATCCCCACTACACTGTTTAATGTTTCTGCTTGGGGCTAATTGCAGTGCTGAGAAACTCAGACATCCAGTCAACACAAAGCTTTGTCTGAGTCTCATGGTAATAACTATCTTTTGTTATCAGAGAAGAGCAGCAGAGAGTTTGTTGCCTGCTGCCTTGTAATGATTGCACTTGGTCTGAAAGAAGACAGATGCTCTATTTTTTATTTGTAAACAGCATCTTTACTGTGATAAAGAAAAAGCAAAGGTAATCCTTGCACTCCTCACTGTCTGGAAAAAAGAAGCTGTAAATCAAGGACCTGTTCTGTTTCCCATTAACAACATCAGTGAGAAGGTAGAAGTGCAAACAGAGTTTGCAATCATATGAGACTCCTTGCTTGAACTCTTTTAGTTGGTTCATTTTCTTGCTGGCTAAGCTTACATTAAAATTGTTTCTTTTTTCCTAAAGATAGCAGAAAGTTCCTGATGTACTTTTCTGTTGCTTTCTTTTACCCTCATGGCAACATTAATTTTCTGCATGTGCATAATTTACTAGTCCACATGTTAAACAAGTACCTGGTACATAGGAATCTTGTTCTCTGGGTGAGAAACAGAAGTTGCAAGCCTGATTAAATTAAAAGGATCTTAGTAGGAAGACTAGACTTGCCTGCATCTATAATTTGGCTCTGATGGGGTGAAACACATGTGACAGTCAGCTTCATGGCTGCCATGGTACAAACCGGGCTGTATTTCTACGATTAACACCTGAACCCCCACAGCTCTTACAGAGCTGGTCTGCGGATTAACGGCTATGGCCACAGCCACATAGTACCTTTGAAGCTGAATCTGATTCTCTCCCATCTGCAAATGTCAAACTTCCTGTAAGGGAATGCACAAGCCCTGTGCTGAGGAGGAGGAGGAATGGGCAGGATTGCCAGCAACAGGGCTGCTCTCCTTCCCACAGGAATTCCTTCACAAGGTATACCTTATTCTCTGTGATGTTCCTTCCCCTGCAGCCCAGTACCCCTGGATGACTCCTGCCACATCACAGTAATTCCTCTACAAAGATTCAAGCACCAGAAGAGAAGCAGTTTTTAGGGTCTTGGCCACAGATTCTTTAATCACAGTGGGGTCTATGGACAGTCAGTTCGAGGGCACAAATAAGCATTCTCCTCTTCCCCTGGCAGAAGTGATGCTTCTCCCTCGGCATGGACATGGATCACCACTGATGGCACAACCAGTAGGGCCAGGAAGTTTGGCCCAGACTGTGGTGTTACTGGGGGTGGGAGGTGCAGCAAACAGAAAAAAAACAAGGCAGACCAATGCTCCCCCTCAGCTGTGAAGTACATTGGCATCCATTCTGGAGCTGAGAGACTGCTGTCTCCAGGGCTGTGAAGGAATGATGTGTGATGGGCATACAGACAGGACAGGATTTCCTCTTTTAGCTGTCGCCTGTCCTCACACCAACCCAATTCCCTGGGGAACAGAAAAAATTTCCTGCAAGACAACTCCTGACACTTTTGCTACTGAATGGTTTTAAGAATGATAGCTTATATAATCCTATAGCCTCATTTCATTTTAGCAGTATTTAATGAAAGAAGAAATGGTTGAACAAAGCAATTTCATATACTATTCAACAAGCAGCTCTTTCTGTATGAAGCATTAACAATAGCTGTCATCTTTGTACAAAAAAAGGCTTCCAATTACTTCAATGCTAAGAGAAAATCCAAATAATGAGAGTCCCACAAGAATTTTTAATACCATTATGGAAAAGGAAAAGGTGTGACCCTGAATGCCATTTAATATTTTACTAGCCTTGAGAATCAATTTGAGCTTGTGTTCAATTTTCTGGAAAGTTTCCTCTTTACAGCTGTACAATTTGGGCACATAATGGAAGAGAACAGAGAACTCTCCTTTTGTCTCTGCTTTTTTCACATGCTAGAGATGGGGGAAAGGGAGGAGATGACATGTAATCAATGGAACATATAAAGAAAAAAGAAAGTTCATGATATAAAAAATGTCATATGACTTCTTTAAAATTTCTTTAGCAGGCAGCAGGGAAATTTATAAGACTAGTAGATGGAAGAGTATAAAAGAAAGATAGATTAGCCTTAGCTTTTGAGGTGTACAGTTATGCTATAAACCATATGGCTACAGGCTTTCTCTAAATTGCATCTACCTCTTGGTCTTTCTCTTCTATCCCAAATACTTTTTTTCATCTGAAAGAGGAGAAAATGCATCCTGATCTCTATCAATACCTCCCTCTGTATATAGATTGTACATTCATTGTGTGAACTCCTTCCTATATCCTAATTTAAATTACCATCTCTTCCATTAAATGTTGGTCTATTTCCAGCTTATCTGGAAATACACAATGATACAGTTTTTTCATCAAAAATTTAAGTCCAATAAGTTTAGAATTGTTCAAGGAATGTCTCCATTTCTGTAACCATTCACAAGAATGTGTGGAAGAACACCATGAAAGATGAAACACGTCTTAGAAAATCATCTTTTGAGCTTTCACAAGATGAAACGTGTCTTAGAAAATCATCTTTTGAGCTTTAAAGGTACTTGGAGTTTTATTAGCTCCAGGTTTTGGTTTTCAGTCTTTCTTACATGGAGCCCACACTCAGAGGCCACATCCTTAATATTAAATTATAGATACTAATTATAGGTACATGGATCTGTTCTCTTTCACTGGGCAAAATGCCTGCAGTGGTGTCTAGGTCATGTCCATTCTCTACTTATATCTAGAAATTGCACGGGACAGTACTGGTAACCTGCGGCTAAAAGTCATGGAAAGAAACAATTTAACAATTTAATGCAACAGATAAAAGAGTACTAGTGCCTTGAAAGGGCTCCATTTAATTTTGTAGGTTAGATGTATCCTGAGACATGGGCTCTGGATTGGCAGCAGAAAGCCTCAAAATCCCAGTTTTCATTAATTGAGTTAGCGCCTGTTGAAGATTCTTGTTTATGGCATTTGTTTTTGTGAACCAAAATTATTTCGGTTTTTTTTTTTCTTTTAAAGAATCTTTTAAAGAATCTGAAGGGCAAGGGTACCAAGAAATACTGAAATACTTCTAGGATATGAATGCTCTTTAGGTGTCATTGCTTGCACTCACAAAGCCTGTTTGAAGTCAGCTGTTGTGTTCAGGACCAGATTCTCAGATTACTTTGCCAGGAAATCTGGGAGCAAAGCACAAGGACTAGCAGATACTGCTTCTCCAAAAGTGGGATGTTCATGTCTGGAGGAGGTAGGCTGTCAATGGTAGGAAATGGTGATAGGAGAAATGTAGATCATGCTGTGTTGAGTTGTCTTTTCAGACAATTTTATGTAGCCACTCAATACAATGAGTGCCTTTCTAAAGTGGTAATCATGCTCTTTTTACAATTATTTTTATGTTTTGTCATTAATCACCAGGCATTTTCAGTACAATTGCAAACAAAAATATGATGCTCAAAATCACATCTATTCTGCTGATGACACACAACCTTGAATGAAATCTCAATCTCATTCTTTGACTAAGCTCTGCCACGATGACAGGAAAGTATAGAATTAAAAATGGATTTATTTAGATAAAGAATGGCATTTCATTGGATTCCGAAAGCAACTAATACCAGGATGCTGCAAATGTATTGTTTTCTGCATATTCACTTTTATATTCATAGTATTTCTGTAGTATTTTGAATTTCAGTGATGAATTTATCTTGGTATTGATATCTAAGTGAATATTTCTAGTATACAAGCTGAGAAAATAATGTCCCTGGGCTGCTCCACTCCTACACAGAATTTTACAAACATAGAAACATAGAATGGTTTGGGTTGGAATGGACCTTAAAGACCACCTAGTTCAAACCTTCTTGACATGGCCAGGGACGCCTTGCACCAGACCAGGTTGCTCAGAGCCCTGTCCTACCTGGCCTTGAACACTTGCAGAGATGAGGCATTTACATATTCCCTGGGCAACCTGTTGCAGTATTTCAGTATTTCAGCACCTTCACAGCAAAGAATTTCTTCCAAATGTCTAATCTAAACCTTCTCTCAGTTTGAAGCCATTATACCTTGTCCCATCATTACAGGCCCTTGTAAGAAGTCCCTCTTCAGCTTTCCTGTAGGCCCCCTGCAGGTATTAGAAGGCTTCTAAAAGGTGCCTCTGAAGGCCTCTCTTCTCAAGGCTGAACAACCCCAAGTCTCTCAGCCTGCCTTCATAAGGGAGGCACTCCATCCCTCTGATCGTCTTGGTGGTCGTCNATCCCTCTGATCATCTTGGTGGTCGTCCCCTAGACTTGCTTAAAAAGGCCCGCATCCTTATGCTGGGAACCCCAGAGCTGGACACAGTACTTTGAGAGCAGAGCAGAGAGGCAGAATCCCCTCCCTTGCCCTGCTGGCCACACTGCTTTTGATGAAGCCCAGGTTACAGTTGACTTTCTGGGTTGCAAGCACACATTACCATCTCATCTTCACCCCTTAATCCTGTTCTCAATCTACTCTCCACCTAGCCTGGGTTAGTGCTTGGGATTGCCCAGACCCGGGTTCAGGACCTTGAACTTGGCCTTGTTGAACTTCATAAGGTTTACATGGGTCCACTTCTCATGCCTATTAAGGTCTCTCTTGATGGCATCCCTTGCCTCCAGTGTCCACATAGCTTGGTGTCATTGGCAAACCTGCTGAGGGTGCACTCAATGCCCCTGCCTGTGTTGCCAAGAAAGATGTTAAACTGCACCAGTCCCAATACTGATCCCCAAGGAATGCCACTCGTCAGTGGTCTTCACTAGAAAATCTACCTATTTAGTACATTTTTGAGTGTGACCACGAGCCATTTCTTTATCCATCAGGTGCCAGTTCATCAAATCCATGCCTCTCCAGAAGAAATGTGAATGTCTGTGTCCCTTGCGAAGGAAGGTACATATACTGTCTGGTACATATTCATGTACAAGTGTAGTAGCTAATTTGACAGCTTAAGGAGTGATATGTTTCTGCATTCCTTGGGGTGGAATCATTAGCACAGGTGAATCTCTGTGCTGCTGACAGCAAATTTATTTGACACAGAGTTTATGATCTAGTAGATGTAAATGTCTGCTGTGAAACCAATGATGGATGAAGGAAGAGAACAGCTTATCTCACAAGATTTCCAGTTGGGATAGAAATAATCTATCTTGCAAAATGTTGACAAGTTCACTTCTAATCTTAGTTAGAAAATTGAGGCTGGAAGAGATAGTGCTGAAAAAATAATGGGGTGAAAATCTTTTCTAACTTTTCAAAGCATTTCCTACATCCATTCTTAACTTGCTACAAAGTGCTTAGGGAGTTGCAGAGCTATTCAATCACTTTCATACTAACAGAAAAGTCCCATGTGCACAGCTTTTGTGTGAACTATTTCCTGTGCTAAAGAGAATTATTACTATCTGTATAAAGTAGTTCACCGTTTAGAGATTTATTTAATTGTGAGGGAATCTTAAGTGATTCTGAACAGCTTTGGCGCTGTGCCTCTTACAGTGTCACCTTTCTGACATTTTTGATTGAAATAAAGAGAACGCATAACTAACAGCCCTTAGCCTTCTACATTACTCACCTTTTTTAAAAGTGGGTCTTGTAGAGCTGCAAATGAAGGTCTATAAGAACAGCCATCAAGAAAGTATTGATCTGTCCTAGGAGGATATGAAGAAGTTTTCAAAACCTGTAAATAAGTGTTTAAGGAGAAGAACATTTAAGATGTAACTCTGAAACTGTAGCAGATGAGAGACAAAAAATATGTGAAAATTATGGTATTGTGAAGAGGACACCACAGCCTGAGGTACTTCCCAAGAGTAGATTATAATTCTACCCTTTTTTTCCTTAAAATCTGTCCAACTTGTAGTAGGAGATGGTGGAAGCCAACACAGTCACCAACCTTAAACTGACATATAAAAATAGTATGAAAAGGTCTAATTATCACAAAGGATAAAAATTTTGTTCCAATTCTGTTTCCAGGAGCCAATGGAAATACAACAGAGCTATCAAAATTCCTCAGTGGCTTTCAGGAATGCTTGGTGTTTACTTTGTTGATTCAACATATTAGAATTTATATATCTTGAAATAAGGGCATCATAGCTGAACTTATAACAAAAATGGAAGACAAAAATAATATATATTTAATAAAGCACTTGCTAAAATTAAGGGAAGGAAAACATTTCAAGGAAGCATGAAAACTGTCTACAAATGTTTCTCCAATTTCAGAGAGGTATATGAAACAAGAAAATTATTATTTTATGAAAAATTATGATTCAATAGTAATACAGCTCCTACAGAAGAAACTGTAGTCAGATTTAATACCAAAATACTTTATATAAGGAAAATGTTACTTAAGTATTTTATATTATATAGTTCTACATAAAAGCATTTTATATCTGGTCCTTGTATAATTTTAAATGCATGCTGACTGAGCTCAAAATACCAAAATAAGTGTAAAATTTTAAAAATTCTTTTAAATATTTGAAGTTTGAAATTTCCATTGGTAAAATATTTTCTGTCAAAAAGAAGTCTAAGGGACATGCATTTTCAATAATCCTGATTGTTAAAAAAAGTCAGATTGGGAGTTTTTTATTAATGTTGTGTGAAATAAAAGTTTCCAGTCAATAAGTCTCAGGCTCTTGCTGCATCTTTTGAGGTCAAAAATAATAAATAAAAATGTTTGAATTTTTAGCATCACTGCACTGGACAGTGTTTATCCCTACTCCTACACCTTATCTTTCTACATCTCCCTCCACCACAGTCAATTTCTGGTTAAAATAGACTTTGCAGGTTAAAATACACTTTACTGAAAATATGTGTTTTCTTGCAAGTCTCAACCACCACATGATTCCACATTTAATAGGATATGATGTTCTGTCACAGCAATTTTACACTGAAATAATTCTGATGATTTTGTTGACTGTTAGTCTTTTTTTATATTATTGAAGCTGAGAAGAGATTTAGCTGCAGCATCCCTCAAATTGCATGAAATTTGTTTCCTAAACAAAAGTTTCACTTTATCCATGTGATTCGGTGCAAAGTGGATTTTGCAACATTTAATCAGATTGGAGGAGCTTTTTAATATAGATTTGTTTTCAAACAAACAGCTTCCTAAGCCCTAGAAGGTATTCTCCACAGAAGGGTCTCTTTCTCCACATATAACTGTTCTAGCAATCATGAGACATCGATCTCAAGTAGAGATTCAAATGAAGAGACAAATTTGAGAAAAAAGAAAATGTCTATAGAAGCTATATGTCTATATATCTCTATAGAAGCTATATATCTATATATCTATATCAAGCTTATATCTATATAAGGTTGACTTTCATATTTCAAGCATAAAGTTACAGGTAGAATATAAGTGAACTTTCAACGCGTTCACAAGATTTCTGATCTTGTTGAGAAGAATAAGTATCTGCTTAAAAGAAAACATTTGCAAACCCAAATTTTCTCATTCTCCAAGGAGCGATGCATTTGGGATGGGAAATAGATACTTTCTGAGTGGATGACAGAGTAGCAGTTAATGATCAGTGTACATTTCTTTAGATCCTAAAGGGAAATCTTCAGAACAATTGTAGTCCTCCTCAACAGAATTTGCCTTGAGATCATAGTTTATTTCACTATCTAAGTTAGCACCCAAATCTTCTATATTAGAAACACATTATTGGCTTCACCAAGTAGAAACTTGTATGTTTAAAAAATGCAGTTTCTCTCTGTTAACAATAACTGATATTTTGACTAAAATCCTCATGGATTGCAGTAAAAATTTTTCGGAAAGTTTTATGGCATCAATTCAGAAGAGGTGAAAACTAGACAGGTGTTTTAGGTATGGTGTCCATTTTCACAGCCTGTTACTCATTTTCAGTGACTTGAAGGTGCCTTTGCAAACTACCAGATGTTTAACTTACTGATATCAAATGTTTGCTTTCAGATATCAACATGGCAGGAGAACCAAAACCATACAGACCAAAACCTGGCAACAAGCGGCCACTTTCAGCACTTTACAGGTAAGTGAGATTTCACTTTAACCTACCCCAATACAATTTTTATCAGAAAAATTATGGTCACCTAAAATCTATATACCAATGGCACTTTGCAATGTTTACTAGAATTATAATGAAATCTAAGTACTTATTAATGCTCCCACTCCTAGCACTATTATCAATATTTTTTTTCTTAATTAAGTGTTATTTCAACTTTTAGTCCTTATGATTCAGTGCTTGGCTGTGGCCTCATTTTTGTGACTTTTTTATTTGCAATGATCAGTAAAATAACTAACAATTTCAGAGCAACAAAATTGGTTTTTCACGGGTTTTTCTGTCAAGGATGAGAACCAAGTTCTGACAAAAACTGGATTTCTTCCTTGGCTGTTCAGGAGGGCATTGATAGTGTTTTTCTCCTATTCCCAGTTGCCTTTTGTCATAGAGCTTTTACGAACTTAAAGAAACATCCACTTTCTTTTTTCAAAATCAATTATGTTTAGTGAAGCATTACAGATTGTTAGGGCTACCATGCCCACATGTATTTCTGCTCAATAAACCTTACATCTCTTAGAAGTACTACAGAATTTATGCTCCAGATCCATGGAAGGAATTAGGGCTGATTTCTACTGTAGCTGAAAGGTAGGTAGATTGGCTCTTAGAGCAACATCTCAGGAGTGAAATCAGACACACTTGACACACTTTTTCATGCCTTGTCTGGTCTGAAAGCTTCAGATGGAAATTTGAGGGTGGCATCTCAGAATAAGACAACCAGAAGCATTTTAGGTCTCAGCCTCCATGCTACATAAAAGAGATTTGAAATTTTATCATATAGCTGTCCTTAGCTGAAGTGCTAGAAATATGATTTTTGGAGAAGAGAATCCCTGTTTCATCATTACTCTCAACTGCAAACTACTAAACTCTGTAGGTGTTCCTGGTAACCTTGGTCTACTCTGTCCCTGTTCCAGTATTTCAAAAGATTTTGAAAGATGTTCTGTGATTTCTGACATTTGTATTCATTTCTACCTCTGAGCTTTTGAAGGCTTTCTCATAAATACTTGTTCTACAGAAAAGATAGGGATAAGAGAGACCTGTGGAAAGTTCTAAAGGAATTTTAAAGAGGAAAAATATCTTAGTTTGTGTCCTTTCATGGATGTAGTGCAAACTATTTCTCTAGAAGATCATGAGGCTTTTATGAGCAACTAAGAGAATCCTTCCATTTCTCCCTTCATCTCAATTTTCCCTCTGCTCTGACCTTGTAAGACCCCACCTGGAGTACAGCGTCCTGATCTGGAGTACTAAGCACAAGAAAGGACTTACAGGGGGCTTATAAAATAGAACACCTTTTTACATGGGCAGATAGTGATAGGATAAAGGGAGATCAATTTTCAACTAAAAAAGGAGGGATTTAGATTAGATGTTAGGAAGAAATTCTACACTCAGAGGATAGTGAGGCACTGGAACAGATTGCCCAGGGTAGTTGTGGGTGTCCCATTATAAATATTCAGGGCCAGGTTGGATGGGATCCTGAGCAATCTTATCTGGTGGATGGCATCCTGCCCATGGTGCAATGGTTGTAACTAGATGACCTTTAAGGTTCCTTCCAACCCACTCTATTGTTCTATGGTATGGTCCCTTCTAACCCAAACCATTCTATGATCGTATGATAGCAAGGAACTTTCAGTGTCACTTAACCTAATATGTGAGAAGATCGGTGACTAATAAAGTTTTGGCAACACTGAGAACATTTACTTATTTCAGAGCACTGTAACTGGGTCTGGCTGGGATGGAGCTAACTTCCTTCATAGGATCCTGTGAGTGTTTTTGATTTGTTGCTAAAGCACACCAATGTTTTGGCTGTTGCTGAACAGTGCTTGTGCAGCCTCATGGTTTTCTCATTTTCCTATTCTGCCTTTGTAATTAATAGGCTTGGTGTGGGCAAGAAGTTATGAAGAAATATGTCTGAGACAGCTGACCCAACCTGGCTAGAGGGATATTCTCTCATATAGTCAGAAATAAAAATTGGGAAGGTTTTTCTTCCAAAGCAGCTGTTGCTTGGAGATTACCTGGACAGCTTATGGGAGGTGGAAAGTAATTGCCTTTGCATCACTTGGATTTTTTTCCCTTCTCCCTTCCCCTATTACACTGCAAATATCTCAATCCATGAGGCTTTTTAACTTTTGATCTCTCCTTCATCCTGACAGGGGACAATGGTAGGGGAGTGAGACAGTGACTATGTGGGTGCTTAGATGTTGGCCAGGATCCACCCACAAGACTGAGACTGATAAGAGAGAAGTGGTTACATTAGATTTGAGTTGCACTAAGAGAGTCATTGGTTAAAAATTTAGTTGTCACAAAATAGTCACTGTTAAAAGGAAGGACTGTAAGTAGAAAGAGGATAACGGATTTCAGAAAGGACAGAATTAAATGAGCTCAGAGATCTGGTGAGTAGAAAGATTCTTGGAAAGAAATTTGAGGGAGAAAAGAAGTGCAGAAAATCTTGCACTGAGTGTGCTTAGGGTAGAACAGAAAATTCTCCTGAAGCAGAAAAAAATCAAAGGAATAATATGACAGCATCAACTTTCTCTAATATTCTAAAAATTGAAAAGGAATTGTACAAAATGTGGAATCAAAACACCATGACTGGAAGTAGAAAAGAAGAGCAGAGTCATCCTACAGGATGTCAGAAAGGTTAAAGCACATAATAGTATAAAAGGTAACAAAAAATTGTCATTAGAATGACATCCTCTGATTTTTAGTTAGGAGGAAAAGAGAGCAGATGATACAGAAAATATTTCTTTTACTTCATCAAAAGTGGTTAGCTGACCAGCTATTAAAGAAAATCAATTTTTACCAGAGGGTATGCAATAAAAAAATTGGCTAACCAATGTTTGACTAAGTGAATTTGATGGAAATGATCTGATAACGTTCACTGTAGTGTGTTAAAAGGACTAGCTGAATCTGTGTGTGGACTATTAGTGATTCTTTCCAAAAACTTATGGAGGTCTTGTAAGGTAAAGAAACAGTGGGTATGGGAAGGTGTTATGCCTATTTTTAAGAAGAAGATATCCAGAAAATTGTTAGATGAGACTACCTGTGACTCTAAGAAATGTACTAAAACACATTATTAGAAATCAATTTGTCAAGATCAAGAAGTTAATAAATTGGTTAAAAAATCAGGAGCATATTATGCTGAAGCAATATAATTTCCTTCTTTGACAAGACAGTAAATTTAATGTAGAAAGAGATGTGCTATAAATTCATTGTCATGGTTGAGCAATGACACTCCCAATTTAGTACCCTCTGAGACTCTCCCAAACGAGATTCCACTTGCTCGCTCACATCCCTTTCCTTCCCCCTTCCTGCTCCAGGGATAGAGGTGAGAATTCAAGTCAGAAAAGGGTGAAAATTGCAGTTTGAGACAAGAACAATTTACTGGAAACAGCAATGACATTAAAAAA
>VXBC01003629.1:30728-56113 GCA_013399945.1 Ploceus nigricollis | reverse complement strand
ACAAAAAAAAAAAAAAAAAAAAAAAAAAGGAACACTAACAGCAAAAACACTAATAACAAAAGGTATAAGACAAAAACTATTTACACAGAAAGCCCGTGACCAATACCAACCAGCTTTTCCACACCACATCACACTACACTTTCTTCCAACTGGAAAAGGAATTCCTTTCTTTCCAGAAACCAGAGAAAAAGTCCTTTTCCCCTGTCCCTGGCAGTGATGTAAAATGGTATTCAACAATATTCGGGTGATGGCCAGGCCCACTCAGCAGAGCACACAGCAGCTCACAACTCCTGGGCTCAAGCAATCTGGTGGGCTCAGTCTCCTGGTAGCTGGGACCACAGGCACACACCACCACACCTGGCTAGTGTAAAAAAATAACTCTGTCCTGGACAAAACTAGGACAGTCATTCAAACAAGCTTTGACATTTTTCAGTTTTCATAAGCATGTTCAGGAAAGTTTTCTAGAAGAAGGTGTCTTAAGGTAGACATCCAATGGAAAAACAATGACTGTGTACAAAACAGTATTAAGGATAACAACTGTTAACTTTTCAGTTTCTTTTGTTACAGATTTTTAAATGGTATTTTTCATATGTGAGACAAAGAACAAAAGATAAGCAAGCAGGAGTGCTGCACAGGCTTGCAGGATTTTATTTACTTGGAAGTACTTGAGGCTTCAAAAGTTTTCAAAGAACTTTGCATTTCTGAAAAGAAGTTTGTATCACATTCATAGGTGAATATACACATAAGTCATTCATACAGAGCAACTGATGTCTATGATGTGTTATATCCTCATAATTTGCTTGTGTGTCCAAGTCATTAGATTAATTTTTTCCTGTAATGGTATAATACTCTTTAATATCTCAGTTCAGGATCTACATTCCTTTATTTTAAATTTTCTAGTTTTATGATCTGTGTGAAAATAATCTCATTTAATCTTAGCTATGTGAAGTTTAGCATGAGCCTAAATGTGAGACACACAACACTTTTAGGTGCAAGACAGACAACTAAATAATAAAAAGACTTCCATTTTTTGTTTAGGCCTTAAAAATATTTTGAGAACATTTAGTCTTTGCTTCAGAAAGCTGTTAAGCACATTATTAATTTTAAGCATGCTCATTGAATATCTTAAAATGTATTTAGAGTAGTGCTCAGGAATCAGCTAAATTCTAGCATAGCTGTAAACTCCATCATCATCCATCCTAATTTGCATTGCATTGAGGGGGGACCTAAATCCTTGAAGAGTCAAAATTGTTCTGAATTTTCTTTTTAGCACAACACTGCTGTAGAAAATCACACGCTTAAAAAATCTGCATCTTAAAATTGTTTTGCATCTTGTTGTATTGGTCTAGCCTCCAGTGAAAATTAATTGTACCAGCAGCACATCTTAGTATCTTTGAAACACACGGTGAAGATTAAAGGTGCTGACACAAATGTGCTAAAGCACTCTTTGGGAGCAATGTTTTGGTAAAATAAAACATCACACTTTGTCTTTTTAATTTAGTGGTGTTTTGATCAGTATTTCATTAAAGCAACTCTGTGTCACCATATGAAAGCCCATTTACTGTTTTTTTCCTGTGTTTACCCTCCAACATACCAAAGTAGAATCAACCATAAGTAGTCTGATGGACTGTTATTCTGCTTCTCTTCATCATAAAATGCTTTAATTATTTGTTGTTCATTTCAGTCCACTACCATGTTATATGGCATATTAAATACATGCCTGAAAGCTTTTTCTCCATTTCGGAAGCCTCTGTTTCAGTTGCTGACTCTGGACGCTGTTGATGGTGTGCAGCCATTCCCAGCTGCTCAAGGAATGGTCCCAAGAGCCACTATGCACATGCTGCCTGTGGCTGGCCTTCCCTCAGGACATGCAGCATGTCCTTTCTCTATGGCTGACAGCTTGGGAGCTGGCTAAAAGTCTTATCTGGCACCCCTCTGTTAGTAACAAGGTTGAGAGGGTTTGAGAAGGATGACAAGGGCACCTACCTTGAGTCTTTTGAAAAAACAGAAACAGCGTGCTACAGGCTGGCATAATGGTGCCATTTTTATTGCCATAAAAATGAGCACAGTTACTGCAGGCTCTGCTGTGTGAGGTGGTGGTGGGGATCTGCTGGAGATCACATGGGGCATGGGGAGTCAAAACCAGTGTGGTGGTACTGGTACAACTGAGAGCACAGTGTCCCATATCACATCCAAGTCTGCTTTCTGAGAAAGCTAGTTACTTGAGAAATCCCCAGGGTCAAAGTGATATTTGTACAATGTGGCAAAGCAGGGGACTAGGGTTTGGAAGAAAAATGGAAAGGCAAGTTACTGGGCACTGCCAGGGTATCTAGTCAATCTCTTTGCTCTACACAATTTAACGTTATAGTTGACCTATAAACTTTTTCAAGACTGTTTTATCCAAGAAAAATAATCCCTATGTGGATTATTTTCATCCTTGCTAAACTCCAATCTTCTTTGGAGTGCCACAAGCAAAACTGGCTGGCCCCAGTGTCACATCTTGAAGACTCAGTGAGGAGTTATTTAATCCCCAGTCTTTCACTATTCCTATTGCTCTCTGGGAATTAAGCTGGCTAGCCTAAGATCCATCCTGCTGAGGCACATCCTGGAGTGAGACAATTAACAGAATGGATTTAGTGAATAGATTAAGAAAGCCAGGAAAAACTGAGTGAAATAGCCTCTCACTGTGTTGGCTTGGCTGTAACCAGAACCCACCACTGGTGTTGAGTTCCCACAGCACTGCCCAGATGTAGCACATGGTGACCCTGCAAAGGCTTCTCTCCAGAACAAGTTTTTTTCCCAGCTGTTCTATGAAATTTCAGGTGTACTGTTCAGCACTCTCTGAGTGGTATTAGATAGCACAGTGATTTCCCGTTACCAATCACTTTTACCACGCCTGATTTAACTTGCTACTAATTGCCTGCATTAAACAGCATTTACTTCACAATTTCATAACTCCTATGGCTTCTGGAACTAATTTTATTTAAATGTCTAATATTAGTATACTGGAAAGGGATATTCTTTTATTTACATGGTATGGTTATTTTTTATGTCAGTGTGGGTTTTTTTACCCAAATATTTTATCAATTTCCTCAGTACATTTTACTTTTATGATCTCTATCACAAAACTGATTGAATTATATTGCACATCTTGCATTTCCTTTGGTTTTTCAGTCTTATAGCAGAGGCTGAAAGAATTGCTTGCAGTCATTCTCTACTTGCCCTCTGCTTCTTACATTTATTGTAAATATTGTTTATAGAGTTTGGTGTGGTCTGGTTTGCCTCAGAGCCGTCCATTATTTTGAGTTGCTTTTCTGAGCACTCCTGAGCACCCTTCATTTCAGGAAGAAATGTGAAAAGGACACTGATGAGCAACTTGATTTTGTCTTCTAGTATAGGAATCTTCTAGAGGTCATTCCTCCCACTCAAAAGCGTTGACATAAACTCAACAAGTTCTGTGCCAAACAAGCATTACTATTCCATTAGAATACTACAGGATTTTGCATCATTACTGTAATAGTGTGCCACTGATAGTGCATTATCAATCTTTTTTAACCTATCATATAATGATAGTAACTGCAGGTATAAGTATCTTTCTTAATTGAATACTGTCCTAGATTTCCAACAATGTTTTTCTTTATATTTTTTTTCTTTGTACAAAGCTACAGCAGACCCAGTGATTCAATCTGAACCTTTTGTTTATTCATTTGTTTATTTTCTTTCAATAAAAGACCCCCATGTCAAATAACTAATATCACAGGAATAATTTTTTTAAATCTGCTGATGGAAAGCAGTACATGCAGGTCTTCATTTCTAAATTATCATGGTTTAATTGCAATAATTTTGATCCCATAGATGTTTAAAACAATACACGTGCTCAGAGGGGCTGGGAAAGGCAGACAAAGGTTTAAGTTTGCCCGTTCACATGGTTCAGAGTATGATTGTGCAGCACTTCATAGCTTTAGAGAGGGGAGAAAATGAGGGAGAGAAAGATATCTCATGTCCTTAGAAATATCCAGGAAAACCTTTTGCTTCTGTTTATTTTGAAATAAATCACAGATAAAGAAAAAGACCAAAATACATAAAATGCAACTGGCATCTTGATTTCTTCATTCAGTCATATTATTCCTAACCTGTGGGGTAACTCCAACAACAACTAGGACAACAAAACTTTTTTTTTTTTAATCTTCTTATTCACTATTTTAAAAATACTGCTAACTCCCCTTAAGAAGGGGACTAGGGCAGGTTTTGCCACTCAGATCATCACTATAAGAAAAATCTTACATTTTTCTCATGTTTGTTTGCTTCTATTCACCATGAGTTTTTAAATGATGGCCTTGACACAGATCCATTTAGAAGTAGGTCCTATGTAAAGACTAGCACTTGTCTTTGTAACAATCTTCCCTCAAGTTATCCCTTAGACTTATACAGTATTTCCTCAGGTTTTTTTTCCTTTGTTAAGAGGATGTGACTCCAGCTTATACACATCTACACAGGAGCTGCATCCCTCTTCCTATCTCAGTACTCTTCCTCTTGCATAAGGTGATATATGGTATCACATGAATGATGTTGTCTTCTTCCACAAAAGCCCAGACACCATAATCACATTCATGTTCAGAGATTAGCAAATTTGGAGAATAGGCTGTTCACTTATTATTGTTGGGGTTTTTTCCTGGTGTTTAATTTTATTTCTTAGTTTTTCCTTCTGCTATTAAACCTGAAGCAATATACTATAGATAAAGTATATAACTGTAAACTTATCTCTTTTTTTTTCATGGTTTTTAATCACTGTTTATACCACAGTAGAACAGAAAACATATCCACGATCTTCTGATGGCATTGAAATGATTATGACTCCTTTCTTACCCAATTGAAATAATTATGACTCCTTTCTTATCCGAGAATTTTGGCTGCTAATACAAATGAAAAAACTTTGGCTTATAAATCAAAAAGTAAATTCCTAAAAGATCCAGAGTATTGATGGGTTTGCCTGCAGGCAAACAGAAATAGTAGTTTTAGTCATGCATTTGCTTTAAATCTTGACAGCCTGAGGCCTATTTCGATCCCTTATTACATGTGAGATTTCTACCCTTTATTACTGCACAGATTCTTGCATTTAATTTAAGAAATAATCACTTTGGACTCGATGTTGTTTTCCACTTGAAGGTGATGTCTTCTGTAGGTATTCTGCTGTATTTCAGTTAGGCTAAAAAGACTAGTGCCTTCAACATATTAAAAAAATCAGAAACTGACAACATGGTATTTTTCTACATTTGAGTTTTAGTGAAGAAGGCATCATGGAAACAGTATCAAGAGTTGCAGACACTGCTGCTCAGAAACTGTCCTATTAAGTCTTGGGTTCATGACAGAGAATAGAGAAGGAGCTGTCTTGGCATTGCAAATGTACAGAGGAATTCTTCATTTTCAGGAATTTAGTAAACCCTTAATTGCTGCAGTAATCAGAGATGCAGAATCCTGTGCTTCAGAGAACCACTTAGTGGACTTGCAATTAGGCATTGGTTCTCACATAATGTAACACCTCTAATTATATAGAAGGCTGTAATTTGGTCTGGGAGCTGCTGGTGTACTGCAAGGGCACCATTTAAGTGGCTTACAGAGAACAACGGAAATATAATGCTGGGTTATAAATTTAGTACTCTGTGAATAAATAAGGAAGGCTGGATAAGTGAGAGACTGTAACATTTTAAAGTCTTATGAATTATATTAGAAGAAGAAATTTAAAGTATACTTAATTTGAAAGAAAATGGATTGTTAAGTAAAATTACAAATAGCATGGAAGGCTATGTGAAACACAGAGGGACAATAGCAACATATTATTATGCAGTGAATTATAAAAATAAAATTACCATGAAGCTTTATTTCTTGGTGAATTCTGTTAGTCTTGGAGCATACTGTCTGAAAATATGTTATCCACCCTACCAGAACTGATACTTAGTGCTGTTGATTCATAATGTCAAATGTAATTTTATTTTTTAAAGCATAGGTTACAAATTGCATGCCTTTTTGATATTGCATGCCAGTATTCCCAAAACTTCTGGCAAAAACATTGGCTATTTTATTGAAAAGTAAAAAATATGTTCATAATCATATGTGATTTGAGTCCTAAAAAATGAACATTTTCTAATACTTATTGGCATAAAAATGTATGTTGCTTTTTTCAGTTTTGCATGAGTGAGATTATTCTAGGAAACAGCATGACAAACATGAATCTTACATTGTTAGAAAAGTGACCCTCCTGTAACTGCTGTAAAGTGTTAGTAGTGTCATTGAGGGAAAAAGGATATTAAGCCTCTACCCTTGGGATCCTCAAAGGCAATGCCTGCATTAACCTTCATCTATTTGTGACTGCAAATAGCCATGCAGCAAAGTAGTATTGATTGTGTGCATTAGATCAGTCAACACTGTTTTGTTCAACCCACCCTGAAGAAGACACTCTAGATGGTTTTAGATCAGTACATATTGACCTGAGTGTTCTTACTCTGCTTTACAGCAGAAAAGGGTCAGGTGAAATCAACTTCATGCAAAGAATTATTAAACCTGTAAGGAAGAAATCTCTAAGGCACACTACTTAGAACATTATATTTTTCTCAAAATTCTGTCTTTTGTTTAGAGCATAGATTTTTGTAAAATTCAACAACTAGTAAAAATCATGGGAAAAAGCAAAGAAAAATTGACAGCGGCATGGAATTATTTTCATTCTTCAGGTTTTGTTTCTTTTGCTTTCTTTAACAAAGGTACCAAATTGAGCACACTTTGAATTTGGGAAACTTGCAAGAATCTCACTATGAATCTGAGTGTGAATTGCTTCATGACTGGAAACATCACACAGTGATGTATGGGTTAAATACAGTTTAGCTTATAACTCTGGCAACAGAAGAGTTCTCTTGGGTGGCATGGGAGGAAACTGGAATCCATTATTATCTAAGAAGGTTTTCAAATGTAGAGTCTGAATCAATTTCACTCCAAATTACAATTTAGTTTTCCTCAGATATACTACCAGGATTTAGTCAACTATGAGAATCCGTGCCAGTGTCCATGTTATCTTTGCAAGTTTTGGATTCATAAAGAAAGATGCAGCAAAATCTAACCTGTAAAATCAGATAGGATACAGCTTTTAAATTACTTAGAGCTTTTAGGTTTCCCTCTCTTCTTGCTGCCTAAAATTTAGGCCACCCATTTAAGAATATTATTGGAAGCTACTTCCTTTTTTTCCTTTAGTTCCCCTGAGTTCACCATGTCACCCTTTCCTACCACATCCCCAAAACACTTTCATCCCATGTTAAAACAGTAATACATTCAGTATCCACTATGACAATGTACATTTCTATTGGTATGTCAAAACTAACTTTTGCATATGCTGGTTTAAGTCTCATCCTAGCCTCTTGCTGCTGTGAAAATTAGCACAGGGAAGAGGCAGTCTCTCTAAACCACTTCCTCCCTGTACGTAAAGATACCTTTTATTCAGTTTTTCAACTGTCAAACTTTAAGAAAACCCCAAGCAGATTATTAATTCCATTCTTCTAACTAATGGCAAAAAGGTTATTTATCCTAGCTACCCGTGGGGTAAAAAAATCTTAGAGGCTCCTGAAACTTGTACTTATGACAAGAATTTCATGTTTATAAATGATGTAAGATACACATTTTGCTAGGAAACTAGCTAAATTTGGTCATCTGCTATGTACACCTGATACATCTGGTACATGCGCTACACATCAGTACAGGCTGACATCAGGTATTATCGACAGCATCCTGTGCTAAGTGTTCCCTCAAAATCTTTTCCTGCAGATAGTGCTATGGCACTACCCTGTCCTGGGGTTAGGTGCTAAGTAGAACTGGCTACATAAAATGCACTGTATCGATAGTCAGTGTTTTTTGCAGCGTTTCTTAAAAATAGAATAAAATTTAATTTAGTTTAATTAATTAAAAAACCTTGTGCATATTTTCTCTTGTCCAGACATGTAAAATGCTTAAAAATCATGTTATTTTTATATTTTTATATATATATATATACACACACTGGGCCAAAATTCCATTTCTTTCACTTCAAAACACTGGAAAGACAAAAGGCACCTCCATCTTGCAGCATATTAAATGCAGAGTAAGTGCATGAATGCAAACCAAACCCCAAGGGGAGCAGAAGCATTCCTAGACAAAAAATCAAGCTGTCCTACAGGGACAAACTAAAATTTCAGTTTTCTCTATCGCAAGAAATTAAGCTGTGTAAGATCCATATCACCTACAGATGTCTTGGGAAGTTAGCTTCTTCTGGGTACAACTTTTTCCTCACAGACTTGGAGAAAAGCTGGTGCTTCAAGAAGTGATCTAAGTTATTCTCAATCTTAAATAATTAATCGAGTCAAAAAAGTCACAAAATATTATTAAAAAATGTATCTTTTTAATCAGTCAGAATGTGTAATGTGTTGTGATACTTTCATAAGGGACTAAATATGTATTATACATCTATTAAGGATTATGTATAGATCTGCATAGAGAGAGGCTGGTAGCCAAAGGGATAATCTTGTTTGATAATCTGTTTATCCCTAGAGTGCTTACTAGTGTAGTAGCTTTCTTATTGAATAAATTCTTCAGTAATTAGTAAAATTTAGTTTTAGTACACTTGAATATTTCAGTTGTGAACTTTGGTGAACTATGATCTGAGACTAGAAGAGAGAAAGCGTGTGCTGATTAAAGGACACTTCCCAATCAGCTCTGAGGAAAGATGATTTAGTACGTCCCCATAACTAGCAGTCTCTTGTTACTCAGTCTTTCCTCTTTTGAAAAGTTTTTTGCAATACCCAGCCAGTTGTCCTTCATTTCATGTATGTATAATATATATTCTTGTTCTCAAATTCTCACTCTGCTTTTCTTTTTTAAATTTCATCACACTGAATTCATATCAATTCTTCAGTTTATAAAAAAAATAATATTTTAACTCTCTTCACTGGATGACTAAAAACCAGCTTTTTGGTACTTATTTTACATGCAGTAATGTTTTTGTTAAAATATTTTATGCACACCGATGCTAAATGAATCATAACACTGAGTGTTCCTATTATTTAATGTGGCTCTCTTTCCCATTGGCCTAATTCTTTGTTCATGGTCATGCTCGGTTAAGATTTTATTTTCTGAGCTTGATAATGAGATTCTCATATCAGGCAATATCAAGAGCTTTAAAAATGAGACTAAGTCTTACCTATCATCTGTCTTATCATTTATCCACCAAGTCAGTTACTGCATCAAAGGAGTATGTTTGCTCTGAGAAATGACAGTTTGAGCTCATAGTATGTTAATTTTCACCCATGGCTTAAGTGATGCACTTTATTTTGTGCTAGAATCTTTATAATTCAATAAATAACAGAAGCACTTAGGTCTGTCAAATACAACTTCTTGAGGTACTGCAAAAACTAATACATAGTATGTGACATTATGCAATATTCATGAAAAAAAACAGTTGGTTGTTGTTGTTTCTCTAATCTGAGTTATCAATTGCAATGTCAACCACCAGATGGGAGCGGAACTTATTAAAGTTGTTAGGGACAATTGTAAAAATTGACATAAACATGTAAATTATTCTTGCATTCTCTCTGCTTCTGAAACAGAGATAATCTTCTTATTATATCTCTGAAACAGAGATATAATCTTCTTATAGATTAGATCTTCTATACAGTCATTCTACCATTTATTTGTTCCAGAATATGACAGAGTTTCTTGATAAAACTTGTCAACATGTATAAAGATATTTATGGAAGCTTCAGAAGACAAATTATCTTCTTATCCTATTCTATTTGACAATGGTTACTGACAATGTCCAGGAAAATTATCTTGGATTGAAATTAAGTCACAGAAACCAGAAAGGAAAGATTTCCTAGTGTACGCCAGCAATTGTTCTTTCAGACTCAATAGATAGCAGAAGTTATATAAAATTATATTTCTTCTGTAAATTAAGACATTTTTGTATTAGGCTTGCTTGCATTGAAGAGAAATATTGGGAGGTAGCAATATTTATAATGCAAATGCTTTAAAAAGAAATTAGATGACAATATATAACACTGCTTAAAAAGTTCTGAAGAAAGATGGTTTTTGATCACTTCAAACCACAAACTCAACATTCAGAGAAAAATGCATCCATGTTTGATTACAGTGAATGGAAACGTAAGCTTCTTCTGAAAGGTCCCTTGGGTTGTTCTTGTCATTTTAAAATCTAATGCACTGATAAAGAGGGTAAGCCATAAATCTGAATATTCTTTCACTACACGTATTTCTTCTTAATCTTTAGTCCTGCTAATTCTTTGGTTCCTAAAGCTGCACAGTGCAAAAAAGACATACTTGACAGGTAAATAAGTCAGCCACATCAGTCAGTCTAAATGCACATTAACACTATACTGAAGTCCAAAATGCTTTACAGTTGTCCTGACTTTCCTATCTGGCTTAAATAAAAATGTTCCCAACCCCCTTGAAAACTGCAGTCACTATTCATGCAATTTATAGTCAAACAGAAAATGTGTGATGTCAGCTACACAGTCAGCTAATCCTCCTCAGGAATTCTGATATGAAGGTTGTAACCTATAATGATGACTCATCTGAAAAAATATTTTTTCCTGACCCCTTTCTCTGATTCAGGGCAGATGGTTTTGTTTTTTCAACAAGTCAGAATAAGAATCCTAACAAATTCATTAAATTCCACGTGTTTTTCCTACTAAGTGCTTAAAGATGAAATTATATGATCCCCACGAGGAAGACTATATTGATTCATAATTAATTACCTCAGAGAATCCTTGGCTAAAATCCATTTGCTTGTGTACTGCATTGATATTGTTAGAAATGTTATTCACTTTGTCCTGTACATAGTTTTGGGAAGGAGAGGAGAGGATTCTTTAACAAGTAATTGTATAGATTTATGTATCTTGGGTCAGGCCTCAAATGCAGAAAAATTCTTGCCTGTAATCTTAATAGGACAATTATGCAAGAAAGTAGATTTTACTTTGGGATCTGGCTGTCATTCCATGATTTGTTTACAAGTCAAAGAGGAATTTACACATCCTTAGTCTAGTCACATTTCCCTGTATGTTTGTTTGGAAACCTTGAAAATTTGTCCATCTGGATGTTCAGTCCATGTCCATGATTGAATTTAGATAATTGCCATTTGTATAAGAAACCTTAGCAGCAAAGAAAATCATAAAATGCATGATTGGGTTAATCAGACCTTGTAAAATATCTCTCCAAGGCAGGCTGCAAGGGGAATAACACTTAATGGGAAATTTGTAGGGTCCTTATTTTAAACACAGTGTGGCAGGACTGTACCATATCAATGGATAGTAATCATTTGCCTAAGCCTGTTCGGTTTACAGTGACTGGTTTTAATTGAGCAACTTACATAGTGTAAAAATTCTTTTTCCTCCTGCAAAACTTATCTATTACATGTAGATAAGGAAAATCTTAGCTCAGAAAATCTTAGCTGAGAATCAAAGCGCAACACCACCTCAGTCTGCCATGTCCCAGTCATGCCACTGATTAGCCTCTCTCCCTCCTATTCAAACTGATATGTTGCCTTGGCATATTGACAAACTGGTCTTTTTCTGATGGGAAAACCATTTCAGGAAAGAAAGAAAAAAAACTTAATCTCTCCTGCTTCACTACAACTCCTACATAATTAAAACATGATTCCCTTTGTTTACTGTCTAGCTTAGTATTTCTTGGACACAAAAATATATTTTTGCAAAGAAGACATCTGCTTTAAGATCTTTCCTGGAGATGTATGACAGCCCTTCTCTAAACTTATCAGGATTAGTCTTTTTGCAATATCATATTTAATTTTTCAAGAATTCCTCAAAACTCTGCAAAAGTCAGTGTACATTAGGTTGGAAAAAAAGGTAAAAAGTGTTTTATTGACAACTGTCACCAGTAAAGATTAAATAAGATGTTATTTCATATTGTGTTGCAGTTTTAAACCTTTATATTAATTTGCCATATACTGAATTACCAAATAAAAGGCCACCAGATAATTGTGTTCCTTTACTATGATGAACACTTGAACTAATTAAAAGTAATTCAGCAAATTATCTAAAACCATTCAGTCAAATATAGAGAGGTCAAACCTAGGGCAGCACTATTTAAATCAAATTGAATTCCAGCTTGATAACAGACTTCAAATAGATTTTTAATTGCAGTATTTTGTCCGCAGGGCATTTTATCACACACTCTGTCTTCAAATAAAATCCACCAGAATTTCCTCTATCAGGGTAGTGCTAGGTCTGTCTTGATTACAAAATTTCTGTATTATGAAGTATTTATGTTCTAGGGCTTTCATTCTTTGGTCAACTTGCTTATAGTTAATCTCTCCAGCCAAACACTGAGTGCTTCCCCTGACTGATTCATTTCACTAAGCAGAAAAAGAGGAAACCAAAACGTGACCCTAGTGCACAGAACCTGCAGGAGAAAGGTGGAACTCCCCATGAAGGGCCCTGTCACTTTATTGCTCTCTGGCAGCCCTGCCTGAGCACAGAGAATGCCAAGCTCAGATTTTCTTGGGACTGCACCGACCACAAGGACATTCAGCTTTGGGCTTCTACTGTGTTTCCAGGTATATGCAAAGCCATCAGTGCTTCCTCTTCTATTCTTCTAGTTCCACACAGATTTCAACCCCAGAAAGAAATGGAATGGTGAGCTATAGTCATTAGGACAACAGAAAAGGGACTGCATTTTCAATGTTTTGGATTTTAGATGATGGTAATAATTAAACTGGTCTATTGGTTTGTGAGTTTTTGCACAAAACCTTTGCTGAACGAATAATAACTGCAACAGTACTCAGTTTTTTTACAAAGAGGACTTTCATGAAACTATTTCCCTAAAACATTTATTATTTAAAGTACCTTTGTTTATAACTAATGGTAATTGTTTAAAATTAATTATATTTCAAATATTTTATTGTGGGTCTAAATTGGCTTCAGATTCATAAATTAAATGTTCAGTTCTACATATGATATGCTTTGCTGTATTAGAAGGCTACAAAGAGGCTACAAAGAGATATTAATTAAAGGCTACAAAGAGATATTAATGACCTGGGTGTTTGTTTATTTTCTGCTCTTCCTAACACAGTATGCTCTCTGGGAATCATCACCACAGAACTTTTTTGTACATCATGTAACCACTCAAAATTACTCAGCTGCAAATATGCTTTAAACATGTTTATAAAGGATCCTAAAATCACAAACTAATGGTCCTATCAAGCAGCTGATATCAGTAAACTCACTGAAGCCAGAACACAATAAAAAAAATAAGGGCAGCCAGTTGCAGATACTAGAGCAGGAGCACTGCCTGATAACACAGATGAGGACTCTTGTATCTGTCCTGGTTGGATGGAAACTCCCAGTAGAAGAGGCTCCTGCCAGTGTGCAGATGCTGCATCTCCACACAGCCACAGCAGCCACAGCAGAGATTGGCAGAGCACTTTGAACCGCTGGGTTTAGAACTGAGCATGGTTCTGGATATACCAAAACAGTGACATCCAGATCCAGCACAAGGCCAAGTCTGGCGAGTGGGACAGAAGTTTTCATAATGATGAAGTGATCGTGTCATATGAGCATAGGATGCTGGAAACCAACCAACCAAAAAAAGAAAAGAAAAAAAAAAGCAACAAAAAATTTCTTGTTCACTCTAGACATTCCATTCATATATCTACACAAGTCATCTGAATCTGTGAAATTCAAAGGGCCTAGATATGCTACTTTGTAAATATTTGATTTCTAGATCAAAGTTCCATTGGGTAAATGGGATTTTTTCCAAGTTAAGCGGAGACTAAAGCAGAATACTAAAAGTGCCTACTAAAATGAATCAGACTCTTCTATTGATGCTAAATTGTGTCATTAAATAAACTTGACACTGAGAACAGCTGTTTTAAATTCATTACACAATTGTTTTTGAACACAATAAATACCTATATTTAAAACTTTTTTTATTTACTTGACAGACTTGAATCAAAGGAGCCTTTTCTGTCCGTTGGGTAAGTAAGAATATGTATATTTTCATGGATATTTATTTATTTAACCACCATACAATATAATTTATGAGATTATGTTGAGCATAAACATCCTATTTCAACATTATGGTTATTTACCACACTTAAGCTTATAAAATGCAGCTTTTAGTCAATAAAGTCATCAGCCATGGATATTTTCCTTCTCAAAAAGAAACTAAGTATGTTTTGCTTTTATTGACTAAACAAAACTCACACTAAACTACATATAGGAGTCAAATGTTGCATTAAAAGGTAGCTGGTTTATTAATTTATTTTCACTGACTTTATTCAGAAACCATTCAAAACATCATCTATACCACTTGTCTAAACCATGGAAAATGTAATTGATAATGTCCTTTAAAAAATTGCGATACTTCAATAGCAGAAATAAAAACAAATTTATGAAATAGAAAAAAATCACATTTTAGCCTAATTATAAATCACTACACTGATTTGCATATTTCAGCCATAACCTTCATAGTGTCACAGCCACTTAAACAGTTATATGTGCTCTATATTAAAATGATAACTCATCATACTTAAAAATTTATTTTTAAATGTGTCATATTCTAAAAAAAATCATTCTTCTATAAAATGTAGACTAATATATGTATTAGTGGTAATTATCTGTATTTTACTTCTGAGTTTCACTTTTCAAGCACAATTTTCCTTTCAGCTTCTTTCTTTAAAACTTCCCAAAGTGTCCTAACATTCTCCCGCCCTGTTTTCCTTCAGAAGTGTCTTTTTTATATGTCTTTTGTTCACACCATACTTTGTGCTATCAAGAATATAAACTGCAGACAAAAGATCCCATACAAAATATCTGTTTAAGGGTTAGCTCTACTGTGTAATTATCAGTAACTTCCAAATTGTTCTACTAACTGCAGAACTAGAAGTCAACTTCAAACTCTGAAGTGCGAAGTAAAGCATATAATTTATGATCAAAAGAATTCAACAAATTAGCTTAATCAGGACTGAGATATGTCTTGGTTTCTGTAGCATAAAGTAACTCTGGTTTGTTCGAGTATATTTCGGGTTAACTGCTTGTTGTTTCTACTTTCTACCAAATCAAAATTATTGGAAAATATTTGGAGGGGGTGTGGAGGGTACATTGCTCTTGTTTTGCATGCTTTGAAATGTCCAAATCTATTATCAAATTCAGCCCCTTCTATTAATAACTTTCATTACTCCAATTTGTAACTTATTAAGTTGGCTTTTTGGGGCCTCCACTCTCATAATTAAGTGATTATTTGAAAATATCAACTTTAAGATTAAAAAAAGAACTTGCTTGCCATTTTGGTTGAGGAGCAAAGTTCTAAGTACAAAAATCCAGGAAACAAATAAAAATACATCAGCGGCTATATTATTTGCAACAAAATAGTAAATCCTATTTCTTATCATGATCTTAAGAACCATGCTGGCAATTTTAGCTTATTTGCCTAGGAGGAAGTATTGTGTTTTGGCTTTGGGTTTGTTTCCATATGAGCAGATTGGTGGTCACTATGTAAATCCACATTATGTCCACATAGTTATTGTATATAACTTTGCTTCTAAAATTGATACCTCTTGGGAATTCTAATCTGAGCAAATAGACTTTGCTTTTTTCTAGAACCTTTCAGAAGGTAATGTGATGTACTCTAATTCTTTATGCAAGTTCATAATAAGTTTATCCTTAAGTTTGGGCCTGCTCTGCTCTGTTCCTGGTCACATCTCACAGCAATTGTTGGGAAGGATATATACTCATGGGTGCATTGGCATTGTGCCAGCGTTCAACCCATCACATGAAGATAGATAAAACCTCCCAAAATTATTCCCTGTGTGCTACTTTTGCCTTTTACTTCTGTATTTCCTCCACCCTCAAGGAGGGCATCAGAGGGTTAGATCACCGTATTCTAAGGAGGGGCCCAAGCCAACATCCACCTCCGTGGTACCATACAAAAGAGATGCTCATCCTAGTCCCACAAAAACTGGGGAGTTCTTTTTTGCAGAGAATGAGTTCTTGTGCCAGGATCTGTATCTGAAGTTTAGCCCAGACAGCTGCAACCACCAGGCTTTTAAAATACAGTAATGTTTGCAGAAGAAATGCTGACTTAACCACAATTAAACAAACACATGGGTGCCCTTAATAGCTCTTGCTGCCAGAGTTTGTCAAAACACCAATCTAAATTACTTTTGGCTGCCTCCAGATGGCTTGATCCTGCACACCAGCCTCCCATTCATCTATCTTCTGTAACAGAGATTTGTTTCCACATTCTCATTATGCTGCCTGCAGGACCTAATTAAGCTTTTTCATTTTGCTGTGCCTAAGCATATGACTTCTGGTGCTTTTCCATTGTTAATTGTTTTGGCAGGGGAAGGGAACATGAAGTGTGGCAGCCTAATACCTCAAGACTGCCACAGGTTTTTGAGCTCTGTGTGTATGTGCAGGGCTGCAATCATCCCATAAGAGATCCCACAAAGAAAAATTGATTGATAAAATGTTGCATTTTTTCCCCACCCTCAGAAAGCAGCCAGAGAGAAGCAGACCCCAGCTCTTGCTGTATTCCTTCCTGTCTCAAATGCAGGGAGAGAACATCTCCTGTACTCCCTTTGTAAAGACAATTCCATTTATCATTCTTTTAATGCAAAGTGCATAGCAAAGAAGAAAAACCCACTCTCCTTCACTCCATGTGCAAGGCAGGGGCGTAATTTTGTGCTGAAGCCATAGTAACATCTTTGAAGAAAGTCTCTAATGGTAGCATTCAGGAGCAAAAATTCATCAAGAATACAGTCTATTCGGATAAGAGTAACTGAATGCAATATTGTGATTTTGGGCTAAAATACAAAATTGAATTTGATATTTGTGTTGTCTTCGTTTGCCTCTCAGTGATGAAGATAAAATCCATAGGGAAGGCTGAGATGTTTGTTAGTGCAGAATGCTGAGTGACAGCCTGTAAGGACACAGGATAATCCTCTCCAGAAATGTTATTTCCACACTTTTTAGGGTTTGTGTTCATATTCAACATAAGACCAAGAGATGTCTGGACTTTCTTTCCTTTTCATGTTATATATCATTCATTTTCATGTAGGTTTAGTATAAAAAAAAAAGTCATGCAAATGCTCAGAGTGCCTGGAAGACTTTAATAACAAAGGCAGGAGTTTTGGTAAATATCCACCACTGAAAATGCATCAAATTAACTTAATGCAGAAAAGGTTGAAAGGTTCATACTTAAAAGGACAAGGCAAGTCAAGAGTCTTGATAAAAAAGATATGGGTACTGCAAAATGGACACTGCAAAAAGAACAACTGAGTGCTATCTCATATTAAGTTCATCCTGCTTTGAACAAAGGATGTATTATATTTTAAAAGCAATATATATTTAAAATACCAACATCTTTTAATTATCCACATCAGCTCTCCATAGCTGGAAATTTCCTAATAGTAAAGATGCATAATTATCACCTCAACAAAACAGTTATCATTCTCTTTAGATAATTTGATTTGTTATCCTATTATTAACCACTAGCTATTTCTTGGCAGCTGATTTATCATAGCTATCTGCATTTAAGAGTTTAGCACCTGATAATAATTCTGTATGCAGAACTGTAACTGGTCATTGGTGTGAGCCTTAAAATTAAAATCTCATTTTGTAAGACACAGCCAATGCAGCATCTTTTAAGGCTTGTAATAGTATTATATGGTGAATAGAGGCCATAATTATTTTGTAACTGTGTTGCACAGTAAATTCTTTGAATTGATTATTTTTGGTTTCTAACTATAATTGTATGTAACTTCCATAATAACATGCAGTCAATATAACTTCAACACATGCAGAGGCAGAAAATTCCATCAGGGCAACTAATAATTTTGTCAAACATAAAAATATTTCTCTTCTCTGTCAGACGTCATTTAGTTATATGTCCCATATTGCTGAATTCAGAAGAGACAGGGAGAGAGAGAGAAACAACTGATTTTTTCAGAGTGTCCTGAAAACAGATTCATTTACTGCCAGCTGCAGAGAATGGCCTTATTTCTGGATAAGCAGGCAATAGTGCTTCACTGAGACGGTCTATGAAAATATATGTGTTATATACATCTGGTTATCAGCTGAGATTCAATCTATTCTCTGACTTTTTCAGTCTTTTTCTTTTTTTTTTTTTTTAATTAATTTTTTCCTATAAGCAGTATAATTTTAGGTGGAAAGCCCAGAAGGAAACAAAAGTGAAAATTAATGCATTGTATATATTTATTTAATGATGAATAGTTGTCTGTCATGGAAGAAAGAAGAGAGATACAAGTAAAATAGCACCAGTTAATGCATTTTTTTACATTCTTAATGAAAACACTAGAGGTCTACTCTACTACTAGAGTAGTAGTATCAACTACTACTTTGGTCACCAAGGTCCTCTTTCTAGAAAGTATATGACAGTAGAAAATACTGAAAAGCCATGTTTTTTCCAAATAATATCTTAATCACAGTAACTTTCAAACATAGGTACTTACTTCTGCAAGAGACAGAGTAATTTTGGTGGGCTCAGATTCTTGGAAGAACTTGGAAATGCTTCTAAAACACAAAAAATAAATTTCATTAATTTTCTTCCAAAAGAATAGTTCTAAGATACATTGAATAACTCGAATTTGTCACTCACATTTCTTCCTTTTGCTTAGTAGTATTTTCTCTCCTGCAAGGCTATTTTGCAGTTCTATAGGAAATTCTGCTTGTTTGAGGGATCTCATTCTGCAGAAGTGATATAGTTTAAATAAAAGCCTAGTCCTTTATAACCTAGTCTGTTGTGATAATACTCAGTCCATTTCCAAATATGCAAGTTTTTTCAATTCACAGTCAGTTTTTGTGGGGGTTTGGTTTATTGTTGATTTTTCAATGGCCAAGATATTTTAAGGCACAAAATAGAATGTAGCCATGGAGCATCATCTGTAACAAATTCCTTCACTCTTCTTCCTCATCCTGGTTATCAGGTAGCACCGGGTGAAGGAGCAAACACTCTTCCTAATGTTCCTACCCAACTTCTGAAGAGAGAGAGCTAAGAAAATTATTTTTCTTCAGCAGAGGAAAAATACAAAAAGAGGAGACACTAGACTCGTTTTGCTTTGCTGTTATGACCCTAATAAAATTACCAACCAGAACATAATCTTGCAACTCTCATTCATATTCAGGCCAGGTATTCAGGAGCTGTTTTCATGAAAATCACAGGAGAAGTGAACACACCCGACAATTATTTAAACTCATTGTTTGGAACCAGGCAGTAATTTCTCTTGAGCTTTCTGATTTAGGCAGGCAGTAGCAGATCATCTGCTTTTGCAGAGAATACCCTCTGAAGCAACCAACTCTTTGATTATGTGTGAGGTTTAGCCTGGAGGCAAGAGGCACATGTCAGGGTTCTGCAAAGGCTCTTTACTGGATGAGCCTTTCAGGATAGTTGCAGACAGACAGGAGGGATTTGGGATTTGACAGTCCATATGGATATCTGTGAAAGATACTGAGAATCTATCTATGCCATTTAATTTCAGGTAGTAGGACTGACAACCTTCTCTTCCAATTTTCCAAATCCCACAAGGCTTAAGCTTTTCTATAACTGCTGACTTACCATTATTTTAAGACTCTGAAACAGTCATGAATACAGCTATTTTATGAATGCATAATTTTTTTTTTTTTTGCTTGAAGCTCTCTCACAAGAAGTGGTTACAAAGCTACAGTAATAATAAGGCTACAGCAATAATAATGTCGGTCCATGACTGTGACTGAATTTTTCAGTGGTTTTGTGACATTACTCAAGGTTTAAAGATCCTAGATTATGTACTTTTCCTACTGATCTGCAATCTAAATCTAATTATTTTATGATTTTCATATTTGCCAGATTTTGTCATTCTGCATCACTTCCACTTTCACACACAGAGCAATATATATATTACATTTAAAAAAGACTAATGAATTTCACAAAAAAAATGTTATTTTGCTAATTCGTAATTCCTAAATTAACTTTCATTTGCAAGAAACTCAAGAGATATTCATCTTAATAAAATATTTTCCCCCTCTCTGACCTTAATAATATCAGTAGCAATGTTCTTCATAATTGGGAAAGGCAAGAGCATGAGAGCACTCTTTTTCTCTTCTCGTTATTCTATTTCCCTTTCTCTTTTTTTTACTGTCTACTATTTCTATCTTCCGAGACTTCCCTTTCCCTATCAATTCTAGAAACACAATACATTTCCATATAATTTATGTGTTAGTTTAATGATGAACAATTCCTTAGCACTGAATATTTGTACTCTCACCTATGTACCAGATAGGTACATAGAAAACCAGGAGGTTTTCTAGAGGAGGCAAAATTATTTGCAAGAGAATGTTTCTGAAGGAAGTTCAGGAGGCTGAAATATTCAGGGAGTGTAGGACTGAAGTCTGGGATCATAGTAGAGAGGAAAGTCAAGGGAAAAGGACAACTCAAAGAAACAAAAAGGGAGATATTGCCTTACGATGGAAGATGGAGGGAAGAGGAAGGGCAGTATTTGCTGGGCATGTACCCTCACTGTGGAACAATACAATTTATGTCTAATTTGCTTTTTTTTTTTCCCAAACGGCAGTGACTGACCTACAGCTCATAGAAAATTGTGTTTGAAAAGGTCTATGCTAGCAGTATTCCTATTTCCTGTTTCTGAGGTATCAGCACAGCATCTTGGCACAGCAATCTGTATGGGCTTCTGCGAGAATTCAGTATGAATAAGCTGACTGAGGCAGTCATGTGCAGAAATATCATGAGATACAGCTCCCCACTCAAAACACATCTGAAAATTGAGGCAGTTTTTCATCCTTCTTATGGCTGTTGCATATGAAAGACTTTTATTTATTCTCACAAATTTCCAGATCATTAAAAAGAAGTTTTATCTAAATTTCTTCCTCTTGATAGATATTGAAAGATATATTGAAAGATATAATTCTGAAGTTTTATATTTTTAGTTTCAAATTCCCTATAACGCTGTACAAATCAGTCAGCCTGTGTCTACCTTTTGCTCTTCTGCCTGTGTTTCTTTAACTACTTTTGTACAATTATAACAATTGAAACTCTTCTTAATATTAGGTTCTTAGCACGCTTGGCCTTAAACAAATATTTGGAGGGGATGTGATGACTGACTCCTCTGATTCCATGCTTGAAATCAGTTTGATCTTTTTCATCAGAAACTGAAATTTGATCCATCTAACCTAACATCTTACTTGGACTTGAGCTACAAGAGAAAGATTTGCTTAAAAGAGTAAATGCCAGAAAGACAGCCAGTGCTGCTATGTGAACTTTTACTTGACAGTCCGCTTCCCACCCTTCTGTTGTAATATAACTGCAGCTCCTTGATAAAGAGATTTCTTCTTTAGAGTTCAACCAACTGTGATCATAGCAATCAGTCAGTGGACTTGCTTCAAAAGTTATTGCTCCACACCAGTCTGTGCATTCATTGGTTTTCTAAACAGTAAAGTCAGGAGAAAGAGGTATATCAGAGAGAAACTTTGCTTATGCACAGCAAATTGGAACTTTCCGATGTCTCTCTCATGTTTGTTAAAGATTTTAAAAAAGATAAAGAGCTTCAGGCTAGGAGTTATTGTCGTTAGTGTTGCTCTGTTAATAGCTTTTTGTGTGATACCAAGAAACAACTACTCACATCTTGCTTTACTGGGTCATTCAGCTGTGCATTCACATACCGTGGTATAACCCTAATTTAAATAAAATCACAATATGTCCTGATATTAGGCAAGCTTTCAACTAGTAAAATTACTTGGATCATAGATTGTTTTCTACAAATTTATCTTGGTCTGAGATTTGGCCTTATTTACAAACCACTTTCTGACTACCTTGGAATAATGATTTACACACCATAATTTGAAAAGAAGCACGACTGTGTCAGGGGTACATATGATCCTATTCAATAGTCTCTTGGCCCAAACTGGTGTTGATTTCAAAGGTCTTGATTTTGGCTGTTTTGGTTTCAGTCTCTTTGGGGAAAATTTTTGCTTAGTTTTAATTATGAACTGCAGTTCAAAAGCACTATGTAAATATCCATTGAGTTCAGGGATTTTTTTAATCTCAGGTTCATGCCAGATTCTTATAATTCTCACCATTCCTCAAGTCGAAGTCCAACTTTTTCTACATCAACCATACACACTCTAGGTGTATGCACAAGTTTAACAGGTTATAACAACTTCAATGCTGATGTAGCTTAAAAAAAATGAGAATTAGGTCATACCCTGCCTTATCAATAGTAGGATAAGAGCTTTATTGCTAAGAGTTTAATTACTGTCCTTCAAATTCTTTAATTTCTGAAGTCTTCAGCTTTGATTCTGATATCATTTAAGGACCAGTTTTGCTCAATAAAATGAAATCCTTCACAACATATTAGAGCATAATTAGAAGTTGGAGAATGAGCCTTAAATGTGAAGTAGAAATAACAGAGTGAATCTGTCACGCATGACCAGCCACAGTTGACAGTTGACATTGTTATGGTAGTGACTGTTGCTAATGCCAAAGCATTAGTTTAATTTGAAAGGTACAAACTGATTTTCAGCAAATATAGAGGGTTGTTTTTTCTTTTCAGTTGCCTCTAATCCTGTATACAAAAAAAAACCCAAAACAAAAAAAAAGCCTCAAAAAACAAACAAAAAACTCCAAACAAACATAATCCAAAAAGAAACAGACATTCTGAGCTCTCCACTCTTGAATCCTGTAGCCTTTATTCTAAAGAAGAAGGATGGAAAGTTGAATCAGCTGCCATCCTGTAGCCAGCTACTTTTATCAAAGATTTTGATAACCACACAGATGAACACCAGAAAGTAGTTGTAGGTCCCCACAATTATAAATTTTCATAGGATGACAGAAAGGTTTGGGTTAGAAGGGACCTTAAATATCATCTGTTTACAGCTAATGCCACCCACTAGACCAGGCTGCTCAAAGCTCAATGCAATATGGCCTTGAACACCTGTGGAGATGAAGCATCCGCAACTTGTCTGGGCAACCAATTCCAGCATCTCACCATCCTCACAGCAAATTTCTTCCTAATATCTAATTTGAATCTGCCCTCTTTCAGTTTAAAGCCATTCCCTCTTGTTCTATCATGTAGTGACATGCCTTTGTCAAAAATCCCTCTCCTATCCTTCTCGTAGGCACCCTTTAGGTACTGGAAGGCTGCTACGAGGTTTCCCCAGAGTCTTTTCTTCTTCAGGTGCAGCAGCCCCCAGCTCCCATCCTGTCTTCATGAGAAAGGACTTACAGCCCTGTGGTCATCCTCATGGCTCTCCTCTGGACTTGCTCCAACAGGTCCACATCCTTCTTATGTTGGGAACACAACAGCTGGATGCAGTGCTCCACACGGAGTCTCATGAGAGCAGAATAGAGGGGGAGAATCACCTCCCTCACCTGATGGCCGTGTTCCTTGTGATGAAGCCCAGAATACGATTGGCTCTGTGGGCTCTGAGCACACACTGCTGACTCATATAGAGTTTCTTTGCAACCAACACTCTAGATGTCTTTTGCCAGAGTCAGTTATTTGCCAAAAGTACCTACTGGAAACGGCCTTTCTTTCTTGCCATCTAAATCAAGGGATGCAAAGTAGAGAGATTTTTCCAGGCAAACTATGAACAACGAATAGTCAAAATGAAAAATTACCAACTTTCAGACCACATTTTTCACATGAACTGTTTGTTCTGAACTATTTGAAAGTAGCTAACACCTTCACAGAGATGAAGATCAATATACAAAGGAGGAAAACTGAAGCATTTCTCAAATAATCTAATTCATACTGCAGATCTATCCTTTATTGGTGTACAAATTGATATGGGATGGAAATGGAAGCTACATCTTCTGAGACAGTGAAGTTATTGAAACAAAACTGGAGCTCGTTTTTGTGGCTTATATAGCAGTATTGTGTCAAAGTGTTGCCATTCCTTTAGCAGAGATGGAGGACCCTGAAGGGTATTGAATAAGGGTTTGTCTCCTTGCAAAATGAATTTTTTCACTTGTATACACATACAAAAATTAATCATGGTTATACTTTAAATCTGGAGTCAAGTATGATTTGGTTTCAAGCCGACCTTGTCTAGGTGTCAGTAGTTAGGGGTATTTCATGTTCTGGATAACTCTTTATAGGCTATAAAACTAAAACTGTCTTACTGGGTAGAGCATTCACAGAAAAGTAAAATTCCAGCCGTGTAATTGTATAAGGATGAGTAATAGTAATGTGGTTTTGCTGGGAGAAGGCAAAAATCATGCAAGGGGATTTCAGCAGGAAGGAAACAGTGTGGGAAGGAGGAGTCAGAGAGAGGGACCTTAACAGTCCTCGTTCCTTCACAGAGTCTCGCAGTTTGGGAAGAGATGCTGGAAGCAATTCTCAGAACTAAATTGTTTGGGTAGCTTAATTCAACAGACTATATAAAATGAAATTTAGTCTAAGGTGTACTTGCATAGTTAATTTCTAATGTACATTTCCCACAGTGGTAAACCACTTGAAAAGAAACTTTCTTTAAATGTTTACTAGACATGGTGCATAAAAGTGCAAGCAGAACCCTCATCTGTCAGAGACTGTGATCACATAATACAGGGAAGATTACAGAAAATGGCAATAATGGAAGCATAAACTTCCACAAGCCCTATTTTGTGGAAATCATAGAATCACAGAATAGTTTGTCTTGGTAGGGACCTTAAAGATCATGTAGTTCCAATCTCCCCTGCCACAGACAGGGGCAACGTCCACTAGACCAGGTTACTCGAGTGTTAGTATTATGATCTTAATAGACAATAACAATCAGCCAATGAAATTTACCCATCTGCTGCAAGCAAGCTCTCAAAATTTCAAACTCTGCAACTGCTCCTGGTAGCTTGAAATAGCAATATGAAGGAATCTCCAGGAGAAGTACTGTAGCATTCAGCAAGTGCAAAGGAGATGAAGATCACATAAAATACGTACTGAATTCCCCAAATTTACTGTGAGTTGGCTCTTTTCTTTTCTTTTCTTTTCTTTTCTTTTCTTTCATTATAGCAGCCAGAGTGGAGCATCAGTTTACAATCAATTCTGCTTCCAAAATTTTGACAGAGTCTACAACATGTGATTTTAAAAATATGACTTTTGCTCTTTAAAAGAGCTTAGACATGGGGAAATCATGTAAAATCTGAAGCCAAAAATGTCACCTGATTAAACTCTACATTGAATATGCTCCTCAAAAATCATCACTGAGGGAGAGAGAAAATTATTAATACCCTGTCACGGGTTGAGCGCTGGCGCACTGCCAGTGCACCCATGAGTATATATCCTTCCCAACCATTGCTGTGAGATGTGACCAGGAACAGAGCAGAGCAGGCCCAAACTTAAGGATAAAAAG
>VXBC01003629.1:0-30026 GCA_013399945.1 Ploceus nigricollis | reverse complement strand
GTACCTCAGGGCTGGGCCGCATGGCTTCCCCCCTCCCCCCACCGAGCCTGTGGCTGGACGGGGGGAGGAGTGCACTCCTCGCTGTCCGGAAGCAAAAAGAGGAAAGTCTCCTGGGAATTCGTGCTTTTAACCCTGGTGTGTTCTCAGAGGTGCATCTCCGTTCTCAGTGGTCACTCCAAGTGTCAGTATCCAAGCCTGAACACTGATTGGTGTGACCACTACCTCCTGAAAAAACTCACTTCCCTCAAACTACGACATACCCCATATTTTTAGGTGCCCTTAGAATCTGGAGGTAACCATAAAGAAATATGCGAGGCAGAATAAAGCAGGAGAGTATCCAGACTGCAGTCTTCCGTGCTAGGGAAGGTAGGAGCACAAGTGAATGAGGAAACCTGAGAAAGATCCCATCCTAATAAAAAAAGACATTACTCAAACGAGACAGGCACAGAACCTCAGTTCTCGAATTGGATGAGACATTAGAAAAGTAGGTAAAAAAAAACAGTATGAGGGCTCTCTCAGGGGAAAAATGTCTCTTAGGCAGTGTCAAACAATTCTTGTAAATTAGAAAAGATGTATAGAAAATTTTCAGCTAGATGATTCATATTTGCCTCATACCTGCATGACAAGAAATCAGCAGCTCTTCCATATGTCCAGCACTGTATAGGGAAACTGCAATATCAGTGCCATGACAAGCCACCAGACCCTTTTGCCACATACTGCACTCAGGTGAGTCATCTGGGACAAAAATCCTGTCACTTATGAGAATAAATATAATGAAAAAATCCAGACATATATTTAAGACAAAAAAAAAATATGATCCCTTGATTTCAACAGCTTTATTCTGCATTTACATTGAGATAATTTGGAGTGGTGACACTTGAATATCCTTCTGTAAATCAAAAGGTCTTTCCACTGATATTCTAGGAATTCCTTTGGTTTGTGACTTTTTGTTCCCTTATACAAAATAAATCTTGTTTTCTTCACAGTATGTACAGAAAGTGAATGAACACAAGGTCTTCCAAAGCCCTGAAGTATTAGGAATATTTGCCAGAAATCAAGGAAAGTGTAGTCTATCGGGATAAATCAAGCGAGACTCCACTTTGTTCATGCAGGAAAAGCCAATTTTTTATTCACAAAACTTGTTTTATACAGTTTTTACAGACCTCGTATACAACTTTAATTGGTTAATTGCTTTCTTGCCAATTACTCTATTGGTTAGTAAAGGGTATTTACTTGTCCATCAAATCTCTCTATTCTTAAATTGTTTACATATTTTCTTCACTGATTCTCATGGAATAGATTTAATGTTTATGCAGGTACTAGTTGTTTTTCACCCAGGAATAGTTTGTTATGTTAACCAACTATTCATACCAGGATTGTTTTCACATGGGAACTCGCAAAGTACTAGCTGCCCTTGGAAGAAATTACAGGCCAGCCACTGATCTAACAGAGCAGCCCTGATTTTAAGAGGCCTTTCTTTTACAATTTTTCTACCTAAGTGCAACAGTAGTCAACCTAGCTCTGGTCTAGAGGATACACAGCTGGTTGTGTGATGCACAACTGGCCTTTCCACTCATCTCTGACCATCTGGAATTGAATCCAGTTCTGTGCTCGGTTATAGAAGAATCTCCTTATCAGATGCACTTGCCGTGGAAATTATTACACAGTGGGTCAGGAATAAAAGAATGCTTTTGCACATTCACTGAATCTGGTATCTTCATTTATATTGTAACTGCACTTGCAAAGCATTCTCTTGGAAAAACAGTCAGTGTGGCTTGACTTCACAAGCTGTACTCAGGACACTGAAAGTTCTATCTCCTTCACATCTCCATTTTGCTGCTTTAAATCTTGAGTCTCTCAATCCAAAATAACTAAATTACCTAGTAATTTAATCAGTAAGCGTAGTGTAAATGAGAACACAAATTAAACCTTTTGCCATTTTGAAAAATGGAAAGGAAAGCACATTATGCAATTTTCTAGATTTTTTTTCTTTTACATGAACTCTGACAATTCCACTTGATTAATTTTTTGTGAACCGTGCTTTTGTGTTTCATTCAGTGCTTCTAAGACAGCTTCTCTGAAAAGTACATAAAGTTTCAGAGTTCTCTTTTTGTAATCTTAAATAGTCAGTCTTTCAACTCCAGTGCTACCACTATGATTTTAATTTAAACTGCTGTTCAGTGAAATGCTGTGGAAACACTAAACTGATCACTTAATCCTACACCTGTCAACAAGAGTCTGCTGTAGTTGTCAAACCAAGTCAAATGACACTCCTTCAATGTACACAATATTATTAGCAAATTGGATAATCAATCACATGTGTATGGTTTGACAGTAGTACTTTGAACACACTGAATTTAAAACAGATTTTTAAGAGGCAGGACCCATCTCTCTTCTACTAAGGAAGAAAAAATACTATAGGGACATTACAAACTCCCCAGTCAGACTATACAATTAAAGGACACCTTGGGAAATGGTTGGACCACTGGAAATCTTTTTTCTTTGCCTTACTATGAAATGTTCCTACGGAAAACATAAATAATTGGACATTACTTTAGATGACAGAAAAATAGTTTTGCAACAGGAGGAGAAAGGCTGAAGAGATATTAAGTAGATTTACACAGGTATATTTATATTAAAAAGCTACTGTTTTGTTTCTAAAGAGCATCAGGAAAACATTGTTAAGCATAGTCTGTGCCTGCAGCCACAGTAAGTAGTTTTAGTTAGGAGGAATTCTAATACTTAGCCATACAGAAAATTGTTGGGGTTTAGTTTTGCCTGCATCACTATTGTCTGTCTTGCTTCCATAAACAGCTCTGAAACCAGCTGATCCCCAGAGTCTGAATATTGATCTCAATGTCTTTGTTCTTGTTCAATGTCTGCTTCACAAGCTTTGCCTAATCCTCTACAGGAGAATGTCTTAGAGTTTGAATTACCTGATTATGTATATGCAACTTTGAATATTTGCCCAAGCTTTGCCTAAAATTCAGGTTGCACAATAAGTTCAACAGTTTTCCCAAAATGCATTTCACTGGGATAAGAGTTCTTGAAAGAGAGGATGAAAGTAGAGAAGGAACATATCTAGAGACAGAAAAAATGCAGCCTCATCATATTGCAAATAAATTCTGCCTAGTGCCTGCAGAAAGATACTTTAATGGAAAATGGAGTACTGTATGTCAGCTTTTTTATGTATACATGTCCTCCTTGGACAAAATGCATCTCTTCAGATTAGAACTGCAAAAATTTTTCAGTTTTGCAGAAAAACCCCATCCATTTAAAATATTACATTTAATGCTGCACTTTTGGAAACTTAACTCCTTCTTTTTTCCCCACACAGGAAAAAATACATCTTGCTCTTATTAATTGAATAAATGTGTAGAATTAGGAAAAAAATCAAAAAAACTTGTATTAGCTTATGGTTACAAAATTACTATGCAATTTAATCCTTAACTGAAATATACAAATAGTAGGTTATGTTCAGTTGTTTGGCATTTTGGGACAAGTGATTGGGGATTTTGATGTTAAGCTGTTCTTTTTGACTATAACTATTTGCCCTCATAACTTCATTATGGACATGAATGTAAAATACTTCTCTGCAATTATTTTTCCTCTTCCATCCCCCTCTTTTTTCCTGCAAACATCTAATATATTAGTTGAAAGAATCACTGAAATAGTTTGTCTTTTGACAGTAAGTTTGTCAGCAAAAAGTAGACTCTGGAGAATGTTCTCTTTCTCTGCAGAATATACAGCCTGAACTGCAAAACAGCAGTGTCCCTCCACTTCTGTCAGCATTCTCATCCTTACCTAAATTGAATTTTCTTTAAAGTAAAGGTGGGATTCAGCCCACCAATTTGATTCATGCATGAGAGTACAGGTAACCATCCACTGAAAAGTGGCCTGAAATCTCCAGCATTTTTTTCAACAGCTTATGGAAGTAACTTCCATCTGATTGATTTTCTAATGGGGAAAGTTTCCGTCTCTCAATGCTTCTTCTCTAAATCCTCTAGCTACCCTCACCGACTTCCTGTTTAACATCATATCAGTTTAGACTGATTCTCTTTTGCTCTCAACAAGAACAATTTCTAACACTCTTTTCCCATGACATGAGAAATGATTTCACAAATGACTGGAATACTAGTTTCCACCATTAGGTTGATATGTGCTTCCCAAAAAAAGTTTGATTGAACAAATATTGCTTTTACATTTAATACTTTTATTCAGGCCTCACAACAGAGAAGAAACTGACAGTATAAATGGCAATAGCACTGTCAGTCAAATTAAGATACATTATGCCTTGTTTCTCAACATGTATGATTTAAATATCTTTGTACCTGTGGAAAGAAAAATCAATATTAGCTAAGGCTGATTTAAATGGAAGACAAAAGTCTTGTTGACAGGAAAATAACAAAAGGTATTTCTGCTTTGTTCTGCATTAATTCTCCTAAAGTTAGAATAACCCCACAGAAGTCAGTTATACCACTGATGTTTGGAGGCAAGTTAAAACAGGATGTGATCATTAGTTTGTAAACATCTTTTGAGGGCATAGCATAGAGAATGGAAAAAAGATTGTACTTTTGTAGTAATATGATTTCAACATCAGGTATATAAAGACATAATAACATCCATACGTTTATTTCAAAGATGCAGAAGAAAAAGATGTATTTGCCCACTTGGCACATGTGCAACTGCTGATATGCACAGGAACTTTGAATACATACAGTATCATAGCTCTGAAAATATGGTCTGGGGGAAACATTTATTCTTCAGGTATACACAATTTTAAAGATATGCATAGTGCTTAGTGAAACCAAAAAGGACAGCTTGTACAAGATTGTCTTGGTGATACTAGGTTAGGAAAAGGAGCCATGATTTTTGCTTAGTAGAAGCATGTTTTATTGATGAGTTTTCTTTGCCTCATTGTGAGACACATGTAGTGTCTTTTACTGTCTACTGCATTAATACCAGCATCATGCAGGCAGTTCTATTGTTAATATTGTTGAGATGGCACACGTTTGTGGGTAAGTAATCTGCTTGTTTACAGTGTCATTAGGAAACTGCTGACTCCACCAGTTCACAGGCTTGTTTAAACCTTTCTCTGCTTCTGACCTGCTGAGTATTTGGTATTCAACACCATGTGAGTGATTACCTGTGGCCTCCATTACACAGGCTGTTGGGTTGCTAAGGAATAACTCTCAAGAGGTTAAGAGCCTTGTAGTCACCTTTATCTCAGTGCCAGTGATTATCTGTGCTAATTTTCTGCTTGGTGTTATACAGCAGCACTGACCAAGTCTGTCCCTTGACATGCAGAAGTAGGAAAAATTATGGCTGTAGATGGAGAGATGTACTGGTCGCTTTTACACTATAATCTCTTCAACATGTTATTACAGATGAAACATCATCATTCAACATAAAATTTTCATACCCATTGAGGGGCCAGCAGTCCTTATTCTGTTCTCTAAACCAGAGCTGAGTTACTACAGAAAAATGTAATCGTCCTTCAGCCTTACTCTAACTGGTGCCAGTGAATTATTCTTCACCAGCTTAATGGTCTTCAACCTTGAAAAAATGAATTTGTCCGGTCTTTATGCAAATTAAATAAATGTCAACTCCAGGCAAAAGGCTTCATGTGACAGGGCTTTTAAATTTAATATTTTTTCTTCAAATTGTCTGTTATCTTCTACTTAGAAACACACATTGAATATTAAGTATGGGCTTACTGAAGCTATTAATCATTCAGCTAAATAAAACCACTAGGAAGCTGTGAAGAACTGTAAATAAAATAATAGCTTTGATACCTGCTACTTCTTAGTTCCATGCAGACTGAAGTGAAAGACAAAATAGGAGCTGTCATATAGTTTAGAAAAAAAATTGCTAGTTTTACATTACGATAGAGACACATGACCATTATACACAGCCTACTATTATTTAATGATATTTTGCATCCTCTGCCACACACAGCTTACCTGCTGCTGGGTTCTAGTCTCTCAGGGTTGTGCAATTCAGTGTTTCACATGAAATGCATCTTAGGATTTCTTTTCTCAAATAAATTACAAAAAGGGCCACAGTCATCTGCAGTTCTCATGATCTGCTGCAATATTGTGCAAGCAGACAGTACAACTTAGGTTTCTATTATTTGCAATTGGGCAGTTGCACGTGAAAGAAGTGTGGCAGAGATGGAAATTGTGCCCTGACCTGCTTTGGTAGAATTCTTGGCACATTTTTCAAAGTATGCACTAAAAACCCCACTTTGCTCAATGTTCAAGAGCAGAAATTATCCACAAGTCCATTCCCTGTGAAGAAAAGCTTCTTTAATATGTAGTTGATCTTTAAGGTCCTTTCCAACCTAAATCACACTATCATTCCATAGTGCCCCTTTATTTTCAGAGAAAGTTTTCTTCTGTGCTTTGTCCTTTCTACCCCTGTATTTTCTACCTTTTTCCTTTTTCACTTAAAGCTTCTCCTTTTGTGATACTTTCTTCATGTTTCTTACTTTTACTATTCATAATTGTCCTTCTCAAAACAGTAAAAGAGCATGGTCCTAGGAAGAGTATAAATAAACCCTTGTGACTTTTCCATGCAGAGCCTTTATTGGCACATCGGTTTGTTGGTTTGGGGTTTTTTTTTAGGTGTATGACAAAGATAAGACTTCTTTGTTATTTCTTCACCACAAAAGTAGAACGTTGCTAATGGAATGCAAAACCAGGAATCTGGAATTGACTTTGCTATTGACAGCTCAAAAGTAGTTTTCTCATGGACCTGTGTAATTTCACATTTGTGCGTTTCCCTTGATGGTGCCTGTCTTTTCTTAGATTGGTATGTATATTCCTTCCTGAACCTGAGAGGAAATGCATCCCTGTAACACTTATTTAGCATTTATTTTTTAACTTTTTACTTTTTCTCTTTTTGATGAAAATAATTTGGTGGACTGAAGGGACAGCAAGAAGTCCAATCCTTTTCATGTTTCTCTAAATCAAAGTAACTGTCTTAGCTCACCTTCTCACTCATGTCGCACTCTTTCATGCATTTAACTGTCTTCCTACTCCACTGATGATGCTATGTTAGACCAGAAAAGAAGAGGGTGTCAGTTTTGGAATGCTAACTTCATTTGATCACTCAGAGAATTACACTATAATGATCCTCTAATTACAGAGCTGTCTCACTGTGTTAAATCCTATCTGTGTGTGCTGTCAACGGTTTACACAGTTCTGCATGCCCCAGACTTCACATTTCCAAATATACAGTGATAGCTGACAACAGCATTGACAAACATAATGTACATTGTACACAGTACAAAAGAAGTGGAAGGGCTTTGAAGAAGGGATAGAAATTTGAGAGTAAGCCCATATTACCACAGAAGTTTTAATCAGGGTGTATTTTCCTATAAACCAGTTCATTCTTGTTTTTCTGTGTTTTTCCACAGTGGTTATGTCTTTGATTATGATTACTACAGAGATGATTTCTACAATCGGTATGTGTGCCTGTATTTTTGTACATCCTACATAATTTCTCATGTTTGTTGATAATATAATCCCATTGTTTGGTTAAACAGGCTAATTCTGATTTTATCAATTATTCATTGCATTATTTCTATCATGTATCAGAAGACTATTTTTAATATCTTGCAGAGATCACCACCAGCAAATGTATGCTTACTAAACAGGTCTTTAGATTTTACCCTTCTCTAAGAGCTTTTGCAGTATTTGCTGTGCTGAACAGTTTAATGGTAGTTTAGTAGAGTTCTTCCAGGTTTACTTTCACTGCAATGTATAGCAGCTGTGAAATTCTTCAGTATGATGTTCCTGGCTTTGTATTTTCATCCATGTTTATGAAAAGATACAATGTCTCCTCAAGAATGTTTAGAAATCCAGAAAAACTTTGAGAGAAGCAAAAGTACAAGCTGAACAGTGTGTTTCTGTAGGACAAAAATAATTTGGATGCCTGAGCAATTGGATATTCTGCCTTGAGTAGTTACACGCAGCCTAACTTAGCACTGTGAAAATGTATTTATTCAGATGTAGCAGAATCCCCACAACACAGGAGTAGTAAGAATGATCACAGATAACCAGCTTGTTATCCAGCAGTGCTGTGTCTTTGCATTACAGCAGCTTGGCTTGCACAGGACAAGTGAGCCAGAGAGGAACAAAGCGTTGCTCCACCAACCTGTTCTAATCTGATATTTCTTCTGTGTAAAGCAATGGAAAGTAGCAGGGGAACAGTTTACACCCAGAAGTTAAGTTAACATGTGCTATATACCTTTCTGCGTAGGAACACAGTAGGAAAAATGTAGAAAAAAATATTTTCTTGTTTGTTTTCTCCTGATGTGGGTTCAATTTGAGCCACAAGTTTTAGCTTTACATATAAATCACCATGCCCCCTTTGGACAAAGCTAGAAATAGTGAGATACAATATAGCATATGAACATATGAAGTAAAAGCTATCAAAGCAGTTTAATCCTGCTCAGTCCAGCCTTTGTAGTAGGAGTAGCACATGTCCTGTAAAAAGTTAATTTCCGTAGGCTTTTATTTATTTATTCCAAGGTTACAGCTCTGAATTTCATCTGTGAAATTGTATGTTTTTAAACAGAATAGTGTTTCTCATCTATGCCATGCAAATATTAAAGGTATATGTCTAGTTTTGTCCTCAATTCTGTATTTTATGGGTAGCAGAAATGATAAACCGTAATGGTTAATGTTCACCAAAAAAAAAAAAAACAAAACAAAAAAAAAATTTTAAAAAAAACCTTATTGGATGTTAAGGGTTGCTTCTTGGTGTCTCTCTTGATAATTGTGTTGTTATGGAAAATCAGTGAAAGTGAAAGTTACCCATAGATCTATTCAATAGTATAATTTTTTAATTTAGAACTCTTTCAGAATTAAGACAGCAGAACTTCTATGGTAGAAAACCTGCATATGAGGTTGGCCTCATAAGGCTGGACATGCTGATCTTCTGAAAATAAAAACTGTACAAGGCGAACAGTCTCTTTTAGATACAAGTTGATAGAAGGCAAAGATGAAAATCTCAATATAGTAGTCATGGAAAAGAAAATCCTGTGGAGAATTTGGTGTACAAACTACTAATAGGAAATATAAATTAAGAAATACAGTCATGATTCTTTGAATTTTTGAACTTCTGAACTTTCTGAATTTCTATGTTTTATCCCAAACCATAATCATGTTTTCTAATATTTCAACCAATTAATGTTATTAACTTTCCAGACTCCCTGAAGGGAGAATATGTCTTTATTACCTTGACTAAAGCAGTGATGGGGTCAAAAAAGGGTGTCAGGAATGGATAGTTCTTTAAAATAAAATCTATATGAAGACAAATTGGCAAGATCAGAACTGTAAATTTAGAAGGGTGACTGAAAGAAAAGGCATAGTTTTATGCACACTAGTGATTATTGGGGCAAAGAATTGCTTTGGAACTGAGCATTTCTCTTTATCATTTCTCACATTACAGGCACAAGAAAAACAGGTACGGTGCTTCAAAACTATAAATGAAAGCATTGCTTTTTAAAAGAAAGCATATTATTGGAATATACAGGATGGGACAAAATGAAATACCAAGCCCAAAATCTTTGTATAATTTCACAAACAAAAGTAAGAATAGATTGATAACAGTCATTTAGATAAAAGTTTTTTATATCTTTTCAAGAAAAGGAAGCATAGTTTCACATTTCACTATATTATCTAAACACAAACTATTGGAAGCTAAAAAATATCACCTTCAGACTAATAATCATATTATGAACTTTTGCATGACAGCTTATAGCACTTCAGAAACATTTTTTTCAGTAATATCAAAAAGGAGTTTATGACCAACCTGCAGATCATTTAATATGATAAATGATGAGTGACAATAAACACTAATATTTGTGTTTAAAGTAGAAAAAAATGGTTTAGTGTCCATCTTCACACACAATTCTTTAGTTATGCTAACAATGGCTAGAAGCTGCTCATTTGTGGGAATATTTGAGGCCATGGATTTCAGTCATTGAGTGTGACAGGATCTCTGTGTCACATTTTGTAGGCAGCTATGGAAAAGGAGGGAGATGGTTACACTGTCTGTAGGATTACAGTATAGACAGAAGTGTGATTTGATTTAATTACTAGGTATGTACTTACCAGAAAATAGGTTAGAAGATTTAAATTTGATTCTGTGTTCTCTTCATCGTACTGTTAGATGCTGTGGTGAGTGAATTACTGTTTCTTGTGTGTCTGTTTTCAAATGTGCATCTACCTGCCCAGCTGGGTGACAGTACTCACAACTGTGCAAATTAAACATGCTGTTATAAATTTCCATAATTACTAGTTGCAAGTAAATTTGAGAATATTTTATGAGGATGTTGCTTATCCCTCTGCTTCAGACTCTGAACTGGAAATCTTTGTTTTCTGAACTTTCTTCTCCTGACCTATCATATCCAGAACCCATATATTTTATGTTCTAAATATATCTGTAGCTTTGATTATCTTTTTTACTGCCTTTATTTCCCTCTACACAGGCTTGTTACCTGTTATTGATAGCTGTATCTTTAGGATTAGGCTATTCTGTTTGGGAACAAAAGTTCATTTTTGTCATAGAGTATCTTGTATTGACTGTAGTGGTAAAAGTCTGAATATCTGCCTGCTGCAGCAGTTTTGGTTTGAACAATTTTTTTCTTTTTAATTAAGCATGCTTGGGTATTTTAGTATTTCTACACCAATTCATTCTGCAATAAGGAGAACATATGCAAAGACTCTTGTTATTTCATAAACTGCAGGATATTTCTTTATGATGATGGTTGTCTTCAGGAAAGCTCTCTTTTGTACTTTACTTTTACATCTTTAAGAATAGCAGATAGAAAGCTAGAATTTAAGCCATGCGTGTAATGAAGGACCTGAAATGTCACAACAAAATGTGCTGCTCTTGGCTGTGAACAATGAAATGATGTGGACCGGTGGAAAGCAAGTTATGGATTTTCCATACGGCAAATAGCAGAGTCCTATAATACATCCTTCATTTAAATGACACACAAAAAATCTGAGCTGGTCTGTGCACCAATGTGTGACTGAAATCTGAATAAGGCACTTAATGTGCATAGGTCCTTGAAATCTAATTTGACTTGATATAAAGTGATTACAGTTTCAAAGGGTAATTTTCTCAGATAACATGCAAATTTAGTTGACAGAGCTCCCATGACATGAAATCACAGAGGGTTTTATGGAGTCCAGCTGACTTAATCTTTTCTAGGTTGTTTGATTACCATGGCCGTGTCCCCCCACCACCCCGTGCAGTGATTCCACTCAAACGTCCTCGTGTGGCTGTGACAACAACTCGTAGAGGCAAAGGGGTTTTCTCCATGAAGGGAGCATCACGGTCCACTTCAAGTGGGGCTTCTTCCTCAGGATCCAAATGTGAGTTGCTCATATCAGTTGAATACTACTGAAACAATGATCCTAACAATTTCTGCAAACAGAGAGCTTCCACTATATAGATAGCCCTATTGCAGTCATTTCCTAGCCTAAATCTCTAGCTTGAAAAAGTGGTTTGATTACCAAAGCTTCCAGGCCTCTCCTGCAAGTCAAGGAACACATTGATGACATTTTGGAAGGAAATTCTTTCAACATTTGACCTGCTCCCTTGGCCTTAGAAAAAGGCTTTTTTAAAATCTCCTCTCAACCTGACTGCTCATACACCATGAGATCTCGTGAACTGCGGGTAATAAAAAAAAAGATAATAATCTTGTTATAGACAGACAGAGGCACATTGATTTCTGTGGAGACCTCAGGGTTGTATGTAAGCTGGTAGGGGTGAACTGGTGGGGGGGCAGGGGAGGTTGGGTTATGTGTACTCTTTTTTACCAGATTCCTTGGAGTGTAGAAAGAGGCAAAATGTCTTTGTTTTAAAGGACGTTCAAAAGAGGATTGGCAACTTGGGCTTATTTAACCCTTCTTTAGTGAATAAGAAGGGTTAATAGAAGATCTAGATGAACAATAGGCATTCCCTCCTCCAAGCTCACCAAGCTCCCCACTTCCTAGTATGTCTTGGGAACTTCATCTTCCTCTTCGTGCATCTTTCAGCACCCACCCGTCTTCCCCTGCCCCTTATGTGGAGTGATACTGTCCTTGGAAGCGTCACTGGAAGAGGAAGAGAAAGATCAGGTAGGGATCAGATATTAGAAAGAATGAAGGAACTTCAATAAGTCTTTTGCAGTACTAGAGTGGCCAGCAAAACATCATGCTATCTTACCATGAAATAGGTGAACCCATCAACAGTACATTTTGCTGCCAGAGGAGTTAATTATGGCATAAACAGGACCCATTCATATAATCTGTTTGAATAACATATTCAAATCTTGCATGCTAGTATCAAACAAAGAAGATGGACCTTGTGAGCCCATTAGGATCCATTCTTGATCCTATCGTATGACCAGATGATATCAGAGACCTTGAAGGAAAACATGTAATAAACATGTAAATGCATGTGACTGAAAAAATGGACATGTGCTAAACACAGCTAAAGATAATGTTGTGCACTCCGGAACAAGGAGCTCAAGACATTCCTTGGAAGGGATGATCTGACAGACAGGTTCTGTTGCATGTACAGTTAAATCACTTCCAAGTCTCCAGGGAATGAATGGGCTGGATGTCCATTACCACTAACAAGAGCTTTGATGCCTAACACACAGGAAGACATCTAAATTTAGGTGTCATATTATAAAGCTCACTCAGACCCTAAGAGGATGTCTGGGAGTAGCAATATTTCCTTTGTTCTCTGGAGGATGAACATGAGCCTAGACATTTTCACACTCACCTTGAAGTAACTCTTTCCTCAATATTTTAAGTAATAAATTATGTTTTCTTCTATTATTTTAAAAGAAAGGAAGCAGCTCAAGATCTTCACTTTAGGAAACTTAGAACTTAAATTACTTTGTTAATCCTTTTCAGTCCTTGGATCTTTGGGTTTTCGCACAGTGAATTAAAGCTTTAGTTAGCTCTCATTTGTTCATCATTTTCTGTTGTCTTATATATATGAATACTTAGTAGTATCAGTGCATTCAAATTACTAATTGTCCTAAAATATGCATTAATAACAATGGCTTTTTTGATGCACATTGCCATGAAAAGAGAGTTTATTTTCAGATAAGTTTTTCATATATTTTTCTTTTTCTTTTATATATTTTTTTTATATTTTCATTGTCCAGAACAAGAATAACTATAAAATTCTTCTAGAGAGCTGAAGATCTTAGTGTTTATATCCCAACAGATGTCAAGAAAAGCTCTCACCCAGGAATCTGAATTTTTATTGTAGTGAATGAGGCAGAGAATATTACATTAATATACAGATATTTGTTCCTCAGAACTACTGAAAAATTTGCTTTATTTCTTCTGCATTTCAAAAAATGCTTTGTAATATTGTATTAGGACTTAAATAACACATAGCATAGATTATAGGATTCAACCCTAGTCCAAGTTGCCAACCCACAGGCACTTGCTATAAGATTTCCAAAACACTGCCTGCAAAATATGGCAAATATTGCAGAAACTATAAATTATTTAACGGAAGTGCAATCAGGAGTATCCAGATCCAAACAGACAGTGTTATTCCCCAGTGGAGGTACCCTTCAATGTATTCAGGTGTGATCTGAATTCTAAAAGTGTCAGTCTTAGAACTCCAGATGACAAGATCATCCTTGGATCCAGCTGTTTAACTGAAGGGAGAGCTGCAAGATGCATCACTTAAAACAGGGGTTTTTTGACCTGTGTTAGGTTTCTATCCTCAATTCATTACAATGACAATTGGAAAAAAATGCAGACTTTTTATTGTGATAAAATAAATTGCACAAAATATTCTTTCTGCATGCAGCACATCTTTAAAAGAAGTCAGACACCCAGTAGACAGATTTTCATGCCTAATTTTCCCATAGAATTACTTCCCTTTTTGTCAATTCCAGTCAAGCCATCATAAATGTAGAAACATGATTTTGTTGACTTGGACAGGAATGTAATCAGCTTATCGTAAGACCTTTATCAGAGAAATAGCAGAGCCATTCCCTTAGAACTTCAATTTTTTTAAGTAGAGAAGGTATGTTTTGCAACTTCCTTTGCCATTTTCTTGGAAAAGTTGGTTATACTGAATTGTGGGAGAAAGCAATTCAATATTTTGTAGCCCCTTACTCTACACTGCTAATCTGAACCCCTTGAACTAATGCACTGTCGATTCTAATGTTAATTTATTGTCAGGTAAATAAAGGATTTCTTCAATAAGGAGAAATGTAGTTCATGGGAAGGAAGCTATTTTGAGTTTAACGAAATATAAGACCATAAAACACCTTAATTGCAAGTTTAGAATGAACAATGTCAAAATGGTATTGACTATGCTTGGAAGATTTCACCCCCATATAGCAAAACTCTCATGAGATCACTTCCCTTAAGAGACCTGTCAGATGTAAGTAGAAATCTCACAGATAAAACTGTTCACACTCAGACTGGATCCAGAAAATGAACCCATACTTGTCATATTAAAGGTCAGAACACAGGAGACCCCTAAGTGAAATCACCAGAATCAAAAGGAAAAACAGCAAAACAGAAATCCAAAGGCAGAAGTTTATTGTTGCACAAAGATATTACAAAAAACATAGTATCAAAAATGCCTTGCTCATTGATGAGCATATCTGCAAAAATAATATCTGCCAGCACAGTAAACTCCTGTTTGACCAAAAAGTGACAATATGTGTTTTAAATCTGCTTCCAAAACACAAAATACATTAGGAAAATTTTATTTCTTTCCTAAATCCATAATTTTTCCAGGAACAATTATCAATATTTTGTTTTCTTTTTAACTCCAAAGACTAGAAGAACATAAATCAGCATTTCCAAATTACCAGAAGTAACTCACAAAATTAAACATGTTGGTGGGTAAATCACACATAGTAGTTCTTCATATTAATGGTATGAAGCAGTACATTCAAATTGCTATTTAGAACTGGGAAGAGCTCACTTTTTATTACAATGTAGAAATTGAAGCACTCAGAGTGTGCACTTTTATTTTTCACATCTGAAATCAGGAGAAAAATATTAATCAAATCTTTTATACTCTGTGTGCTTGAAATTAAGGAGTAGACACTTCAGACGTTAAAATATGTATTGAATTATGTCTTTAAATGAATTAATTTTGACTCATAGAGTTTATATTTAGCTTCCTTAGCTGATCCATTTTTAAATTATATCTACAGTAATAAAATATGATAAAATATTTTATATTAAACATGAAGGGCTTAGTTAAAAATACATGACATTTCTTCCCAAAGAAATCTGAATCATGCTTTGTGGATGAATCAATTTGCAGTTACAGCAAAAAATATGTTTCACAAAAAGCTATAGTTCAACAGTAGCACTTTAATTTTTAAAAATGCGATTGACCTTAATTTTATTCCTCTTATAATGCACTGGATGTGAGTGTCTCCTTTGGTGTTAGACGCTTCAATGAAAGAGGCATTCTAGAAGGCCACAAAGGGCTAGAAAGGGTCACTGAATCAAATTCCTTACTCTTGCAAATAGCAGCATCATCCAATCCTTTAAGATACATCTTAAAAGTAGTTAGGGTTTGTTTTTTTTCTTGTAATTGTTTCTTATAATTTCCAGCTTAGTTTGTTGCTCATTTGTTCATATTCTTTTTTTTTTCCAATACTGTCTTAGCATAAAAGTGTTATTTCTTTTTACCTTTTTTTATCTTCAGCAAACAAGTAAAACACTTCTGTCACACGAAAGGCTTTCCATTTTTATGCTCATCTTCAGAGCTGTTCTCCACATGTACCTGCTAGAATTCAGTGGTTCAACCTGTACTCACTAGGTCCTCATACAGAGACAATACACTTCTCCATCCTTAGCAATACATCATTTGACACACCCTAGCACTGCATTTTCCTTCTCATGGTTGCAAATAGTGATAGTCTATTATCAACCCAAGGATAATTCTGTCACTGTCTTCTTCTGCTGATGAGCCTTGGTGCTAAGAGTAGGACTTCTGTTGTTAAGTGTAGGGGTTTTTTCAGTGAAATCTCATCGGTTTTTTTCTAACGTTAACCTTCCTTAAAATCACCTGACCTCTACTTCCGTTCCAGTTTACTCTGAATAAGTGATATGTTTCAATTTCATGTAATCAGCACACTTCACCTGTTTATTTACATTTTTGTATCAGAGTTGTTGAAGATATTTAGCCATTACTAATTTCATTAATAATTATTCTCCCTTTCAATATGTGCATTTCTGTTATCTGCTGTCCTTTACTTTATCTGTTAATTGGGAAAAAATTGCCGAAGAGTAAGTTACTTTATTTTCCTATTCTATTGCTCAAAAGCAGATGAACAGATATTTTGGATACATGCAGTTCTGGTGTCATGTTTACCAACGGCTTTATTTCTTGCCTGAGACCAATTTAAAAAAATACATTATGTTTTAAAGGAGAATTTATATACTCAAAGCAGGACACCTTGAGGACAGAATTTATAATCTTTACATTTTATCTTTTTTATAACACTGCTTTAAAAGCCTGAAGTTCTTGCCAAGTGCTATCACAGACTCACAGAATGGTTGAGTTTGGAAGGGACTTCTGGAACTCCTCTGGTGCAAGTGCCCTGCAAAGCAAATTTCCCAGAACTGTGTCTGACTACACCCATGGGAAGAAAAAAAAAAATCTGGTGTTTAGATGAAATTTCACATGCTTTAATTTATGCCAATGGTCTTTGGTGTGTCAGTGGGGTCTACTGAGAAGAATCTGGCTTTGTCTTCTTCATTCCCTGTCATACTGGGGAGCCCAGAGGTGGGCAACAGTGCTCCAGATGTGGCCTCATAAGTGCTGGGTAGAGTGGTGTGCTGGGTTTGGCTGGGGCAGAGTCAATTTTCTTTTCAGTAGCTACTGTAGGGCTGTGTTGTGAATTTGTTGCTGGAAACAGATGGCCCAGGGATGTTCAGTTACTGCTGAGCTTACACAGAGCCAAGTCCTTCTCTGCTTCACCCCACTCCACAAATGAGCAGGATGGGGATGCACAAGGAACTGGGAGGGGACACACCTGGGACAGGCAACCCCAGATGGCCAAAGGGATGTTCCAGACCATGGTATCATCTTCAAAAATTAATTAAGGGGAAGGTTGGCCAGGGCTTCTTCAGGACATCTGTCAGTGGGTGTTTTCATTTGCATTGCTTTTATTTCTTGGACTTTATTTATTTCTCTGTTGTTTTCCTTTTTATTATTATTATTACTATTATTACTATTATTATTATCATCATTACATTGTATTTCAATTAATAAACTGTTCTTATCTCAGCCAATGAGTTTTGTCACTTTTACCCTCCTTCTGGGTTTTGGAGAGAAGTGAGCAACTGTGTGGTGCTCAGTTGTTGGATACAGTTAAACTGTGACAAGGAAAGATCTGGCTCATCAGGGTCCTTCATAATTTGTCTTTGGTAGTTGCTGCTTATTACAGAAATACCCACTACAGTATAATTGAGAGTAGAATTTCTCTAGGAGAATAATTTTGAAGACTTGTACAATCCTCTGCAAGGTAAAACAATAAGCAATTCAAATAATTACATCATCATAATGTTGGAAACAGAGTGAAAGTTTGGCACTTGTGCAGACTGGTTGAGATTTTTTTTCTTTTTTCTTTCAAATTACAAATTACCTTTCAAATTACAGATTACCTTTTTAGTGTTAACTTGAAGCAAATTACTCTGTGATCACAGAATCATAGAATCATTTAGATTGGAAAAGACCTCCAGATCATCCAGTTCAGCCTTTAACTGCTCACCACCTTGTCAACTGGACTATAGCATTAATGTCAGACAGTGGTTTCTTGAACACCTCCAGGGATGGTGACTCCCTAAGCAGTCATTTCCAATGTTTAACAACCATTTCTATAAAGAAATTACTTTTAACATCCAACCTGAACCTCTCCCCAGGTGCAGTTTGAGGCTATGTCCTCTTGCCTTATCACTAGTTATCTGGGAGAAGTGGACACCTCCCACCTATCTACAACCTCCTTTGTTTGTTGTAGAGAGTGATAAGGTCTCCCCCGAGCCTCCTTTTCTCCAGGCCAAACAACCCCAACTCCCTCAAACACTTCTCATATGAATTACCTCCTAGACTTTTCACCAGCCTCATTGCCTTCATTGCCCTTCTCTGGAGACTTTCCAGCACCTCAGTCTTTCTTCAATTGAGGTGCTTAGAACTGGACACAGCACTCAAGGTGTCTCACCAGTGCTGAGTGCAGAGGGACAATGACTACCCTGGTCATGCTGGCCACACTTTTGCTTGATACAGGCCTGGATGCTATTGGCCATCTTGGCCACCTGAGCACACACTGGCTCATCCTCAGTCATCTGTTGCCCAGCACCACCTTGTCCTTTTCCACTGGGGTTTGTTCCTTGAATCCTCGTTGCTGTCTTGTTCCCTCTGGTGCCATCTTCTTCCCAGCCTAGTTTTTCCAGAGACACCACATGGAAGCCCCTGTGCAGCAGACCTGAGTTGAACAGCAGCACTAGGCATGAGCATGTTTCCTTGTCAAACTCAGATGTGCAAATGTTTTCTGCTTTGCTTAGTAGACTGGAGACAAATACCATTAGGTCCTTGCAGTGTCACTTCTCGTCTGACCTTTCAGGCCTGGCCAGCCTGCAGTTTGCCAGTCAAGGGAGCATCCCTGACACAACAGTTTGGCTGCACAGAATGTGTTGCCAACAGGCTTCATAGTGGGCTGCTGCCAGCACTTAGCAGTCCCCATTGGAGCAGTTCACACCATTTCACTCTGGATTGTGAGCTACCTTGCTACTCCAACATGGACCAGCCACTGCCCCTGGAGAATCAGTAACCTTCTAAATATATAGTTGTCAGAATCTTAACATTTTGTTTCAGATCTGTGGGATTGGAGAATGACCTGTTATTTCTCTAAGAACATTTTCAACCCTCATTCTATAAACACACAAAATAATTCCATCAAATACTGTATAGCATATAAGAGTCTAGCACAAATGTTAGTTTTATAGAAAAATTTTAGTTTTATAGTTCTATAGAAAAATATGCTTTTTTCTTTAAGTCCTTCTGTTCATTCAATGTGAGATCAGAGGTTTCAGACTATACTGTGAGATAATGCAATTTCTCAATATGAGCACGATTAAAGAAGTTCATTATCACATATAGCAACCTACTGCCTTTAGCTGACATGTTATACTATAATGCACATGGCCCAAACTCTAAGATAAAAATCTTTGGTATCAACCTCAGTGAATATGCTACAAGTTTGGAATAAGGTTAATTTAAAGCAAACATTTACTCATCAACTATCACTGAAGCAGGCAATAGCTTCTCTTCACACTTCATCATCAGATTGACTGCCCAATACAAATTACCTGAGACATCATGATAACAGACATGGCCAAGGATCAATGAACAGGACTGATACAACAAGATGCAGACAGAAGACCCTTTTGACAAGAAAGGGAACATCTGCTTCCTACCAGAGCATCCCTTTTCCCAGGCTCAATAAGGACCCTCCTGTTGTGTGTGTCCATGCTCTCGATACACACACCAAAGTCAATGCACATCCTCCTACAGCAGTGGTGGAGGAATAATGGAGCTCAGTGCTCTTCCACTACCAGTCCCTCATGGGGATGGTCCATTTCTTCCTAGAAGAGTTATAAGAGTGACAGCTCTGTTGCCGACTCTGGTCCTTTATAAATGGCTTTATTCTCCCATGCTAGCACAGAGTTGCCATTTTCTCCTCTTGACCTTTTCCACATGATATCCTAGCACAAACAGGGCAAGTGTATTTGTCTGGACCACCTTCTGAGCATAAAACACGTTCTGATAATGCCAAAATAATGAGGTAATTTATGAAGGCTGCAGCACTGTTTCCTTTGAAGCCAGAACATCTCCAAATCAGTTACTCCTTCTTAGGATAGACAATGGGAGCACATTAATAAACAAAAATGAAGAGTAAAGCAGTGCAATAAAGATTTGGAAACTTCAGCTAATAGAGTTATAGGTGATGCCTCCATGTACTTGGATGTGATCATAAAATGAAAAATTTTTAATTATTATCCATAGCTGGAAAAAGTACAAGAAACTGCCAACTGAAACTGAACTGAAAGCTTTTGAAGCAACAAAACGTGATACCTCTTACCTCAGTTTTTGACTGGAACATAACCTTGCATTCCTGGCTGCCCTTGCACTTATATTACCATTCACTCTTGCTGAGAAATACATACTGTAAGGGATCTTTTTATTATTGTCAATAATATTACAAAAGAGTCCAGCAAAATAACATTGCAAGACTGTGACATGTCTATCGTATTTTAATTATTCTTTCACTATAGGCTGTTTTAAAGTAAAAGTTACTTGGATTTATGAAGATGTTTTTGAGATGTTTTTTCCTGAAATGACTATTACTGAGCAACACACCTTACATGGACTCTTGACATTAAGGCTTAGAATCCTGTGGTTTTCTAGGATTCTGCATTTTTAACTAACAATGTCAATTTTAAAAGCTAAATCTCTGAAAATATTGACAAAAATGAGAGAGTGGAATTTCTACTAGACAGAAAAGAAAAAAACATGTTTTGCTTGGGGGGGAATGTTACCACAAATATAGTTTATTTCATATTTTGCATTTTGCTCTCTTCCACAGTGAAATCAGATGAGTTGCAAACAATCAAGAAAGAATTAACTCAAATCAAAACAAAAATTGACTCCTTGCTAGGGAGACTGGAAAAGATTGAAAAGCAGCAAAAAGCTGAAGCAGGTAGGTAAAAGCCATTTTTAGTGAAATGAATTAAATTAGAACCTTGTTACCAGTCAAGCAGACAAACCAAAGAGAATGGAAGCTTTCTGAAAGCTTTTGGTACTTAATGGAGGCCTGAAGCAAGGTAAATTAACTCTCAGGTAAAACTACTGGGAGAATAGATTAATATTCTTCACAGAACATGCATTATCATTTAAGAATCATTTTTTATGGTGTAGTAGGAAAAAATAATCTCTCTAGTTGTTCTGGAAACAAAACATCACTAAAAAATTGACTGAACAGAATTAAGCTAGAATTTTTTGACCATGGTGATGCTTGTGCTAGACACATTAAGCATTAATAGATGGTGTATATCAAGAATTATTGCCTGGGCAATAAGCAGTAGGTAATAGTCACAAGCTGAAGCAAGGAAAAAAATTCTGTTTGATATAAGGAAAAGAGGTGCAACTAAGCAGTATAGTGAGTTGACCAGAGAGACCATACTGGCTCCATCCTTGGAAACATTCAAAACTCATTGGGCTCAGGACCCTGGGCTACAATTTGAGTTTGTCCCTGATTTGAAGAGGGATTGGACTTGGAGAGCCCAGAGATACTTTCCAACCTCAGTTATTGAGTGAAGTTCGGGCCTCTTCGTAAAACTGGTTACAGCTCCAGTTTAGCTTTTTTCTGGCTTAAAAAGTTTTGGTTTTAGTCAAACCTTAGGAATGAAAAAATCCAATACTACTTTATAATTTAATCAAGTCAGTGCATTGTTCATTTTGTTAGATGAATGATCTCACCTGGCAGCACTATAAAGTCATCCTGAGAGTTGTAAGGTTGTATTTTCACCATGGTGTATATAAAAAACAAACTCAAAGTTCTTATGCCTGTCTATAACATTTTCTTTGCTATTTCCTTATAGATCACATATATCTTTTTACAGGAGCTTTATATTAGTGAGTTGATTTTGTGAGAGTCAGCCTGGAAATGGACGCCTTATCCCATGAAAAACCCAATTTTTTTTTTACCCCTCCATTCTGTGATAAAACCTTTTTCTGAATTTTGTGTGAAATGTGTGAAAGAAATTCTGCCTCAGAGCCCACAACTGCCTTGGTGTCTGGACAGTAGTCAGTTACATGAAGCCAAAAACCCATCAGGACACATAAAGGGAATTCCATCAAGACTGTCTAAAACATTACTGGGAATTAGCGGTTGACGGTTACAAACCTGACACAGTCAAAATAGGAATTTAGATATGGATGTTGCCTGTTCCCAAGTAACTTTAAAAAAAAATCTTTGAAAAATAATCTACCTTTTCTTTACAATAATTTTCTAAGTTGACAGGCAAGGACCAGTCCCCCAGCTGTTACAGTTTATCTCACAAAGCTGAGGGCTTTATTCAAGTCTAAGTGAAACTATTAGCAGAGAGTGTGATTATCTCTTTCAGATCTGTGCACAATATGTATTCATTAGATTCTATTTTGTACTTTATGCAAGTTGGACAAAAGTTGGTATAATTAGTGAAGATGTAATTGCAAGGCACTCCATTGAATCATTTGTGCACTGAAACACTCTGACTATGCATCCCTACCTTGGGGAGCTTTTATAAAAAATCCATTACTATGCAAAACAATCTGCAGATCATTGTACTTTGCTATCCAATTTTCACTTTTGCTAAAGGACTGTAGTGATCTCATTTAAATAGAAATCAGGTCAAAGAGGAAAATGTTGATTTGTATTGAGTCATAGTCTTATGGCTTCTGAAGACATGCAATGAATATCCTCAGATATTAAAAAATGTTTTCAAAATATTGATGTTTTAAAACATCAGGTGCAGAACCCATCCCTCATATTCTTTGTGTCTCATTGGAGGGTGTGAGGAGAAAAACACCTCAAAGATACCAGTAAGCATGGAAACCCATTTAAGTTTCCTGAGCTGATGAAGAGGGTTATGCAGCCTGGGTGATTAGTCTGCAGATCCAAAAAGATTTGTGTAATCTATATCAGTAGCTGAACTATTTCATTTAGAGTGTCAGATGGGAGATGATGAGATGATTTTGTTCCTTCTTTATGGTTTGGCAATGTTATTTCTCATTTTCTTCTGCCAGAAGGTGTGGCCTCTCTAAGACTGGGATCAGAGAGATGATCTGTTTCTCATTTGCATAAAGCAAAAATCAAGCCATCGTCTTGCTCTTTTGGTTTTCAAAGTTTGACTCGCTCTCCTGAAGAATATTTAACTTTTAATCCTAAAAGCTGTTACATCTGGAAGAATGTGATGTTACAGGCTGGACAAGCTCAGTGCAGACATTATTTTCTACTCTACAGCTGCATAAAAACTCTGCTTGCAGTAAAAGCTGATGTTCTGGCTTTTTCTATTATCAACCCCTAATCTTTCCAATAGGGGGAATATAGAAAATAGGATCTCCTGTACATAGGAAAACTGTAGAAATAGCTCCTTTGTTCGCAAAAATCTGAACCGGGAAGCTGGGAATAAGCTGTTCCGATGCACAAAAAAAAATTTAGAGAATATTCTTTCCTGTAATATTAGAGATTGGGCTTTAATTAGGCTCAAAGTTAGGTACTTAAGTTTAGCTTCTCAGAAGAGCCCAAAAGAGATAGGCACTGAGATGGTATTTTAGCCTTCTCTGAAGAACCCAGTCTATGTTCTCAGTAATACAAAAAAGTGACCTAATTTTTTAGCAGCTGTATCTTAGAAGGTTTCCCATTTAAATGTATTGTCTATCAATTCAGCAACCTTGTTTTTAAAAGCCTTAACCAAAATTGATTCAGTTGTCATTGCCAGAGCTGAGTGATCTCAGAAGTGGCTTAAGACAGGAAGTGGTAGGGCCAGACATAGAAGGCATGGGTGATTCAATCCATATTTCCTTGTGCATAAGGCAAGTAACACAATCACTTATAACTAGCATGGCACTGTATGGAGCACCTTAACAATAGAAGATAAGGCTCCATGGGCTGAATCTTCTGCTAATATATATGACTACAGTACTTTCAGAGCAGCTGTCTAAGATGACTTTGTATTCTTTAAATTTAAGAATCTTTCTGAAGACATTAGGTGACTGAGGGAGGAAAGCTTAATTTTTCTGTTTCTTCATTAAGCGAAGTTGAAAATTAGGGACTAAAGACTAATGAAGACTAACGAGGTGAATGTAAGTGGCAAAATAAATGTGCAAATTCAAAAGGTAAAACAAATATCTTGGTTTAAGACTATGGAACAGAAAAATGCCATCAGATTTGAATAGTATGTGTAGCTGGTAATAACTTACAGTAAAAAAAAATAGAGCTTCAAAAATATAGAGCTTCAAGGCAACACTTAATTCATTGGTTGTCCAACAAGATAGGTAATGAACTACTAGTGTTACAGAGCAGTCAGTCTTACAAAGGAAGAAATATTTTGTTCTAGAAATTCTGTCATTGGTCACCCTCAGACTGAAAAGACATTATTTTTCTAGCTGCATGCAACGAATTCTCTGGACTGATTCACTCTGAATACATAAAGTGTTTCATATAAGTTCCTGACATGCATAGAAATAAGACTGTGATCCCTGCAAACATTCTTCTAGCCAGTCTGTCTCTGTCATCCTTCCATCAATCTTCCTCTGGATTTCTGCTTTGGATGAAGTTCCTCATCATACCCAGGAGTTTCCCAACGCCTAGTCACAACAATGCAGCTACCCTCATGAAGTCAACCAGAACAGATTTTTCAGGCCTCCATGGAAATGGTCTTTCTTTTTACCACTTTACAGAAAATATAGGAAGCCAATATTTGGTTAATTGGAGGGGGACATTCTCCAGTTACTTCAGCACATTATACCAACAAGGAGTAATGGATACTTCACAAAAACATGTTTACTTGTCTAAAAGTATTTGTTGATTACCTGTATTAAGATATATTCACAGTAAATTAATACAAATTCTTATTCATTTATTGTCAATTAACAGCCTTCTGCTTCTCAGAACATAGATATTTATGTACTTCTCATTGGCTGCACATGAATAAACATCTGGTTACTATGCCAATTGGATTCCAAGGCAAAGTCAAGTACAGAAAATCAAAAAGCTGGATCTATTGGCAAATCAAGCCTTCATCCACTGCATGGCATAGATGGGGTAGATGATCATGTTGATATTGTGATTTATTTATGCACTAATTTTTGAAAGAAAAGTTTTCAATCATATTTGCCTGGTAGACATTATCACAGAGAATTTTACAAATCTAGCACATCTGGAGATGGAAGCTTAGGTTTCTTCTGCAGAACACTTTCCTTTGCCACCAATAGGAAAGGTTACTGAATCTCCATAGAGTATGTTTTCCTTACAGAAGCCCAAAAGAAACAAATGGAAGATAATGCTGATTTGATTCAAGAGGAATGCATATCAGAGAATGCAGATAACTCTACGGAAGAGCCAATTGAAGGAGGGCCAGATGCAGATGGGGATGGAGAAGATATGACTGATGGGATAGAGGAGGATTTTGATGAGGATGGCAGCAATGAGCTGGTAAGGAATAATCATGACCTGTCTGTCTATATGGTTCCTACAAGTAACCACAGAGAACCAACAGTCTGGATTAACAAAATAAGCTCAGAGCAGCACTGTGATGTCCTGTAACTAGTACCTAGACCTATATTCCTCATACACTGTAATATCAATTAAGCATAGGAACCTTTGAGAAGAAACAAGAAAAATATATATTACTACCTCTGGTGATTTTAGAAAGGAAATAAAATGTAGTTTAAATTGGTTTACATTTATTATTTTACATAATTAAAAGTATAGAGTGCTATTTTTTCTTTTTTTCTTTTTTTAACTGCTGCTTTTCAAAATTAAATAACATTCTAAAATGGTGAACTTTTTCATTATTAAACACGTGCTTTCCACAGTCCCGAGTCTCTATCTTCCATGTGTATACTCTGCGGGCTGTATTGGCAGATACAGATTTTTCTGATGGAAGGATTTTTTCTTAAGAAATGTTTGGGTTTTCAGCCTGAGGCTGCACCATTCATGAACTAAAACCATTTCATTTACGATGCTAAACTCCTAAGTTTTTCTAGAGCAACATTAAGAAATATTTGAAAAGTTAGATTTACACCTGTCTATGCATTCCTAATAAGAATGGAACAGTCACAGTGGTTTAGCCTCTATAATACTCTCCCTTCCTTCCTGGTTTTCCTATTCTGCTTTGAGCGGAAAGAACTTTTGTTGCCCATTGTCATTGCTTGCATTTAAAAAATATTTAATCATGTGTGTACAGTAAAAATCTTTTAGTGAAGCAGCAGAAGTCAGTTAGAAAGCAGAATCAACAGCAAGTCTGGATAACAGGGCATGTGAATAACCAGCATTTTGTACTGCTTACTGCAAAAGCAATTTAAACCTACTTGTAATTTTTTCAGGTTTGTGTCCCGTTAGCCAGACCAAGACTTGAATTTCTATATCCTGAATAGCATTATTCCCAGAAGAAGCTACTAAAACCTGAATTCCCCCATCTTTTTACATGCAATGGAGAACAGATGACATTATCCCTTTTTCTTAAAGAGACAGGTTCTCCTTTTCAGATATGAGGGATGTCTGTAAGAAGCTATCACTCTGAATTTGTAGGGAGTTGAAATTTTGTAATTAAGAAATACTTGTAAGTATAATCTCCCACCATGGCTAATACCTGACCAGCTGAAGTGATTTTATCAATAGGGGTTACCAGAGTTTAACAAGAATGGTGGGTTTGGCACTAATTAGCCACCGGACTCCCCATTACAGACACCTAAGTGGGGATGTTAACATATAGTGCATTAGACTCTGATTGCTCAATGCTGTCATTTCACCCTGTGGATTTGCTTACTTAGCATATATCCACACTATATGACACAAAAAGTAGAAGAATTTTTTCATCTATCAAAGGCCTCAGCAGGAAAGGCTCTATAAAGCAAGCAGCACAGGCAGAATTCATTAGCAGTGAAAGTCTGGAACTGGCACAGCCACATTTGCACACCGCTGCTTCCAAGTTAAAAGGCCTTTCCAAGATTCATGTTATGGAATCAGCTGAAGCACAGTGCGCTGCAGACACAGCTCCAAAGACAGCTCAGAGGTCTGACACACACATCTAAAGTGGGTTGGGGAACCAGCTCCAGTTTCTCTGCGTGTCATCACTGAGTGCATGAGTGCTGGGAGGAGGCAGCTCACTGCAAGTGGAGAGTGGTGTCCTCTGCATTGCATCCTGGCATGAGTGGCATCCCCCTCATCCCAACATGATGGTAGCAGGGAATGGCCAAGGAAGAGGACTTCTGTGCATCCTCTCAGTAAGGTGCAGCCTGGTGCAATCCCAGGGCAGTGGAGCCAGTCAGCCTCATGCCTTCCACCTTCCCAAAGGATGGGACCTCTAGCTCAGAAGCTGGCAGTACTCTAGACTTTAAAGCTTACAACTAAGATTGCCACTGATGTAAAATCCCTTTTCATCTTCCCTTGCCATTTCTGTCAAGTTTTGGAAGAGGCTACTTCACCTTAGCTTTCCTGCATGCTGCGGTGTGATAATAACACTTTCTTCCTTTTACAAAGCCTAGGGAGATTAGTGAATGCAAAACTGCAATGGATAAAGCAAAGGATTGCTTCAAAGAAATCTCAGAGTATGGGTGTTTTCCACAGAAAGGCAATCATAGATTGAATTATGTATATTTCCTCTATAGTTTTTACCCAAACAGTCAGCAGTATCAGCCTGTACTTAAGAAGATGGTAGTTTTTGATGAATATTGTAATTTAGACTGTTTTATACTGACACATATTTATGTAGATATACTGGCCAATTCCTATAAGACTTAGTTCCTACTCCAATCATTGATAGCTCTGTAAAGGGAAAGACGGTAAGAATACTACCAAATATATAGTGAATACCCCTGTAGAAATACTTGGGAATTCAGTCTGCTTCTACCTATTCTGTGTCCTCTTATCTGTGTCCTCTGTCTTTTGAAAAGTAAAGTAGATTAATAAGCTTGTTAGAAAGCAAGTCCAAACAGATGTTGATATTCTTTTTTATAAAAGCTAAATTATTTAGGAAAGAAAGCTAACTTTCTTTTTTCTTTAAGAGCAAATATGTAATTTTGGAATGGAGGCAGTTACAAATCTTTTGAGAAAAAAAGAGAAAGGTTAAGGATTAAACATGTTAAGTGTGACAACAGTAAGAAAAACTTTACACATAAGAAAAACATTACTATTTTGTGTAAAATTATAACATTGGACTTGGAATTTAAAAAAAATCCTCCAAAAGGCTTTTTTAAATTGAAATCTATAATGTTTTCCAAATATAGAGCTAAAGGAATTTAAGACAATTATTAAGAAAATATTTTCTTTCACCATTTAGACCAGCAGAGGAAACAGAAAAATATTTAAATGGGCAAAGCTAATGCCCTGAAGTCATTTCAGCAGAAAAAATTAATTGTGAGCCCACTAGTATGTAAAATATTAATAGAGGGAAAGAGGGAAATTACTTAAATTTAGATCTTAACCTTTAGTGAGTTCTTCAGATTTATTTGTAAATCTTCTGCCAGGTCATTTTCCAAAACCTGCTGCAGGTTTGCAGAACAGAATTCCGTTTTCCTAAGGCTGTCAATAAAGGGAGGTATTCAAAAAGGTCATACCCACTGCCAGAGTCCAGGTGCTGCCAAAATGGAGCCTCTGAATCCATATATGTGGGTCTCCATCTTTGCAGCAGAGGACCCAAAAATATATTTCTTTATTTCTAATTCTAACTTGCAAAGGAAGTGACTACACAGGATGTATGCTGTGGGTTTAGGTGGTAGGATCAGTTCTCTAAATTCACACGCTGTCTGCTTGAAGGAACAGGTTACTGCACACTGAGTGATGGCAGCTGTCCTCATGCCTGATTTCAGCCTAGATCAACTGTAAAGAAAGACGCAGTCTGAGTTAAGTCAGGCATGGATTTCAGAACCCTTTAGTTGTCTGCCTGGCTGCACACACAAAAGAACATTATACTCAACATCTGCACACCTTCTTCCTCCACCATATAGAACAGGATGTTGTTCAACAGTGCATTGTAATTTCCTATGACTAAAGACACACCCACAAACAGTCATTATGGCTCAGCTAAAGTGTGAAAAAGTTTTCTGCAGCAATAACTTGATTGCCCATCTGAACTCCATTTTGAGACATGATGCATTTGAGGCACCTGCTGCAGTCATCAAACACCACCTCTTGAGAAAGTCTCCTTTGTACTATTTGCCCAAAAGTGTCTCTCAGTAAATGTCTCCAGTAATTCAGACACTCCAGCTTAAAGGATCTCCTTAGAAAAATTCCCAAAGAATTTTGCTGCATTTTTATACTGAAGAGTTCTTTAAAAGGTGATCTCAGAAACATGATCCATCTATGTATGGATATGTTAAAGAGCTGGCTTCAACTTGCTCAGTGAAGTGTGCCGTAAGCTTTCATCTACCTGCTCTCATGCATACTTTGTAGTTTTGTATATATACAATAGTCACTGGTTTATTATGTAGCTCCTGAGCTTACTTTACAATTTATGTCACTTAACTGAATCACTTAACTGACCATCAGAGGTAGTGAGAGGGATTGAAAACTTCAGGTCTATTTTCTTTGCTCCTTTTAGGTAAAAAAACATGTAGATGGTTATCCCAGATTTTACTGGACCCATAATTCAGGCTTTCATTCAGTTCCTAACATTGAACAGTTTCTAGTAGCAGTGAACTTAAAATTTCTGTGTTCCCTCCTAGTGCATTCCTTTTAATTTAAACTGTCCCTCAACAGTGTTGTGACAAAGACAGCACATTCATCCCATTTTATGGAAAACAGGCTCTCATGAAGAAAGATCTTTATGTTTACTAAATTAAGTTCACACACAAATCACAAGCAGGTCACAAATTACCCAAACACAAATCTCCAGTGATATCAAGCAGGTCTTGTGTGTCTGCCATGGCTTTAAATTGTAAGTAGTGGGAAGGAAAAAAAATAACCTTTTCTTACCCCTGTGGCTGCACAGGAGAGCACAGAAAAGTGATCTTTGCAACACAGTCCAACACGTTACAATATTTGAGAAGCAGCTTGTCCTCAGTCCCTCTATAGCAAGTCCCTTTTTATTAGAAATAGCATTAATATTGTGCGGCCTGACTGAAAGATTGAAGGAAGAACATTTCTGAATTAGCAAGCTTGGTGGTTCCCTAATTCTGCTGATTTAGCACATGGACAACCCAGTGCAGTCCCAGAACATTTCATATATCTTGATGCCTTAAGGAGCTGG
>VXBC01003626.1:130364-168263 GCA_013399945.1 Ploceus nigricollis | reverse complement strand
GCTGGGGAGTGTTTTGCCTGTGAAATAAACAGGGTTTTTCCCACTTCTCTCTGAGGAAATTCTTCCCAAACCAGGTGGGGGGAGGGACCATGGGGGTTTGCTTTCTGGGGGGCTCCTTCTGGAGGTTTTCTCCCAAATTTGCCCTAAACCAGGTACAACCACCAAAAAGGATATGTCAGGAATTGTATCTTCAAGGCCAAAACTCTCTTTTCCCCTTCCTCTGTGCTGAAGAATATGCTGTCCTCCAGATACTGTAGAGTTACGGACCAGACAGAGCCTCAGCCAACAGGCTGAGCTTGATGAAATTACCACATACCCACAGTTAATCCATCTCGCTTGTTCAGCCTGGTGTTTATGGAATTGCTATACTGGGGGCTGGTAGGAAGGCACAGACACCTGTGCCAGGGCTCACAGGGTGGTGGGTGTTTGCTCTCCCTGCTTTCCTAGCACAAATGCCATTGTAGATAACAAAGAAAGTGACAGTACAAAGCTGAGCTGCAATGTGTCAGCCCAAAACAGGGCCAGTGACACCTCTCCTGTCATGTGTCACAAGCTGCCAGACGAGTCCTGTCTGCAGCCCCTTCCTCTTCCCCAACACATCTGGACAGCCAGTTCGTTCTTAGCCTCAAGGCCTTGTGACAATACCATTTGGTTATGGACTGTCATTTATATTCCCTTTGTTATGGAGCCACGTTTTGAACATGATAATATGAACTTAATTCAATTTTCTCTATCACAGAGACAAAATACATCACAATAGTACCACAGCAAGCTCAAGAGAATTTCTGAAAATCTTGGTTCACTGACAGTTAACCTGTGCGAGCCAGGGGTTTATGCCAGCTGAAGGAATAAATGTCCAACTCAAAATTATAACAGAAAACCAGGTTAAAGTTTCAATTTCCCATCCTCAGCTCTGTCCCTTCATCACAGGGTCAGCTTTCTTAAGCACTGTCCTGCTGATGTGGCAGTAAATCCTTTAATATGTTTAATAAAATAGTATTAATGTGGTGCCAAGGAACCCCAACAAGATCAAAACCTCATTGTTCAAAGCTGTACAGAAGCAGGCTCTGCTCTAAAGTGATGGTGATCTAATTATGTGGAGGCAGCACTGCACTGACTTAATGCCCGTCACCCTGCCCAGCCCTGGAAGAACTGGACCTTCAGGCTTGGCAAACAGGGCTCTGCTCACCACACCGCACCGCCTCTTCTCTCTGCTGTGCCAAGACAAGCAGCATTTTTTATGAGATGCCTTTTGTTAGAAGAACAAGGAGCCATGCCTGTGTGTGTATGCAGAGGTGCAGAGTCTGTCTGCAGCACTGCAAACAGCCGCAGCACACTGGGATTTCTGTTTCTTGCACCACACACTCTCACCAGCTGCCAGTATGCCCTGACCCAGATTCTCACATCAGAGTGGCAAGTGGATCCCACTATCAGCCACAGAAAGAGAAGAGAGGCATGGTCAAAACTTTTTTCATTTTGAAAATGATGGCGTTTCTCTGCTGTTTAAATTGCAGTCATGAACAGCCCTTCTCCAAGTCACTGCATAGTTTTATTTATGTCTGGAGACAGTGACTCCCTCTTTTCAATGGCAACACTGGCACCTCAACTCTTTGACACCTTTTTTTCCCCCATACTTCAAGTGCTTGTTTGGCCCAACAGCTGCCCACCATTTGTAGAGAGAAGCCCTGGGAGCCCAGAGAGGAGATGCTTCAAAAGTTGCAAAAGGAAAAATCAGTCAATCAATCTGTCCTTCTTTGGTCTACCCTCACTTATGGTATGTCAGGCTCATTATTGATTCAGTGCTCAAAATACCAACAGTGCCCTTAAACTGTTTTGATCAATGGAAGGCGTCCAGTTCTTCAGGAGACAGCTATCTGCAGAAACTCTAATGGATAATAAAGGCTGGAAAAAACAAAATCTAACTCACTGATTATTTTTACCCCACTGTTCATCAGCAGGGCCTTCAGCCCTGGCACACCCACTAAGCAGGCTGTTTTCATCACACTTCATGACCAAGCACAATTCTAGAGGGAAATGAATGTGTGCTGAGGGTTTACAGGCTTTTTGGCATTATTACTGTCTATAACCTTCTGCACTGTTTAGGCACCAATTTTGTTGGTTGGAAGATCTGTCTGAGCCATTCACAAGGGCTCGATCCCTTTCCCCAGTAACTTACCATAGAATTATAGAATGGCTTCAGTTGGAAGGGACTTTAAAAGACACCTTGCCATGGGCAGGGACACCTTTCATCAGGCTAGGTTGCTCAGAGCAACATCCAGCCTGGCACTGAACATCTCCAGGGTTGGGGAATCCACAGTTTCTCTGAGCAACTGGTTCCAGTGCCTTACCACCTTCCTAGTAAAGATTTTCTTCCTAATATCTAATCTAAATCTACCCTCTATCAATTTGAAGCCATTCTTCTTTGTCCTGTTGCTCCAGACTCTTGTAAAATCTCTCTCCACTGATCTTGTAGGCTTCCTTTAGCTACTGTAACGACACAACTGGGTCACCCCAGAGCCTTTTCTTTTCCATTCCCAATTCACTCAACCTGCTGTGCTTGGTACTTTGGATGCAGCATCACTCTTTTCTCTTTTCTTTTCTTTTCTTTTCTTTTCTTTTCTTTTCTTTTCTTTTCTTTTTTTTTTTTCCTTCAGAAGTCAGGTGAGCAATTAAGATGTTTCTACACAGCTCTGGAGTGTGCAGAAAGATCCATATAATCCTCTTGAAAAGGAAAAAAATAGCAATTTACTTTTTCCCTTCCTCCTTCAAATGGTTTTCAGTCTTCATGGTGGAGGTGGAGATATTTTTCTCTCCACAGCTCTTTATTATTGCTTGATTTCTGCAGCACTATAAAAAGAAGCATTTATAGCTGACAAGAAGCATTGCTTCTCAAGAGAAGGGAAGAGCTGGTGGAGGAGAGGTGCTGGGCAGGGAGGGCAGCATTACCACCCTCAGCAAGGATTATGGGGTGTAGTAGCAGCACACAGGAATTTAATAAATCTAATAAATTAATTAAATTAGTCTCATTAAAGGACTGCAGCCCAATAGTTTTCATCCTCAGCCATAACTCAGTGCAAGACAGGCTGGTTTTCTTTTCTCCATCCCAGTTGCAAAAAACATTTGGCTCTCAGTTACCCTTCAATAAATGCAGAATGAGAAGACTGAGGACTGAATCATGACATTACAATATCAGTAAATGCAGAATGAGGACACTGAGGACTGAATTATGACATGACATTATTTGTTTCACACTCTGAAAAGGGCTGAACTTGCTGGGTGTGTTCCCAGTCCATTCTTGGTTTTGACAACCTTTTGCTTTTGAGTTGCAGCTGTGGGGGCTGTCAGCAAAGAGATTTTTGTGAATGCATCTTTAACTACCCTAGGCTGTCTGAGGAGCTACCATCAGTCAAGCAAATCAATGTTTTGAATTCACCCACCTGAATACTTACCTGCTGTCTGTCTCAGCTTTAGCAGGGCTTTTGCTACTGTCTTCTGTAGCACTGTTGACCAATTGATGAAGCATGGACTAGGTAAGTGCATGTGAGAGGTGTCTGAACTAAAAGGGCTAAAAGGGCAAATGGCAGTGGCTGGTGATGTGCCCTGAGGCTAATATCTGTTCAGCGTCTTCATCAGCGATGTGGATGATGGGACACTCCTCCACAGAGGAGTGGCTCGACACCAGGGGGCTGTGCCACTGTTCAAAGGGTCCTCAATGGGCTCGAGAAATGGGCTGACAGGAACCCCAGGTAGTTGGGCAAAGGGAAGTGCAAGTTCCTGCACTCCCTGTACAGCAAGGACTGGAGTCCAGTCGACTGGAAAGCAGAGAAGGAGCTGGGGACAAGGTGAACATGAGCCAGCAACGGGCCCGTGCAGCACAGCCCAGCAGCATCCTGGGCTCCATTGGGCAGGACACTACCAGCAGGTCAGGGGAGGGGCTCCTTCCCCTCTGCTCAGCCTGGTGAGACGCATCTGGGATGTGGCACAACGTGGTGGGCTCCCCAGCAGAAATAACACAGATGTACTGAAGGGAGCACCATCAAGGGTCACAAAGATGATGAAGGAAGTCTATGAGGAAGAAATCATACATGCTGTTTCAGATATGATGGAAATAGAATCAGCAGCAGGTGGCTAGAGGAGCTGAGCTGGAAACTGGAAAGGATGAACATGCAGACACTTGTTCAGAAAAAACCTGTGCAGTGTTATTAGAAGTTTTCAGCTTGGGAACTTACAGTCATGCAAATTTCATCCAAGGTATATTTAGCTCAACACCTGAAACTTCATTCAAAATTATCCAAAGCTTTGCAAAGTCATTTTTTTGTGTGAACACAGATAGAATTTCAAGAAAAAAAATGTTGTAAAGCAATTTTAAGTTCACTTCTCATTTAAAAAATAGGGAAAGGGCAAGCACCTTGCTGCTGAAAACCTTATGAATTGCAGTTTTATTCAGCTTGTTCTTCAAAGGAGCATGATTCAGTACTTGAGGTAGAAATCATGTTCAGCACATCATTTTAGGACTGTCTTCAGATGTCACAGATAGCAATTTCATATGAATCATGGTTTGAATTGTATGTGTTAATAAATAACATCCAGTGCCATGTAACACATAGCATATAGAAGCTATTCAACAGCAAAGAGGAATAGTGAATGATAGCACAGCTCATCAGTTACCACGCAGTAATTCCCTCCAGAATTTATGGCAGGGAAATGTAGGCACAAAAAGGAAATTAGACAGGATATTGGAGTTAACACCATAATTTCAGAAACATCTTAAGTGTTATTTCTCAGTAGTTGCTAGGGCTGCACACAGGGTCAAACAAAGAGACACAGGCCAAGGTTTTAATTGTTTATCAATATTTCAGTAAAAACTATAAGTTTGCCACATTTTTTCTATGAAAGGAAAATGATAGCTATGATACTATTTTGTAAATCTAATAAGATGTCACTTATTCTATAATACACATATTTTTAAAATGAATTCTGATCTTCTCATAGTTGAACAAAATATCTTCAGTGAAGTATCTTTTTACTCATTAAAAAGCTCCTGAACAGCTAGTTTTGAACAGCCTAGACATTCTGAGTTCAGCTGTTATTTTACAAGCTAGGTACCATTGACATTTGAGATAATATATTATTTTGTATAGAAAGAGGCATTTTTGGTCATAAAATGGCTCAGAGCATAGATCATCAAAGATAAGTGTTCTCGAAGTAGTCAATTCAGAGGCAAATTATTCCTTATTCACAAGCTCGTACAGTGGTGGCACAAGGGGAAAGTGGCAAGTCCTTCAGTGAGACAATGAAATTCCTTCTCTTACAAAAACTGCGCATGTTTTGACTTCATTTTATCAGTCATCAGTGACAACCACTGCTTTGGAGCTTTCCATGGACATTTTGCCTAACCATAAATGTATGGCTGGGCTTTTGGGATCCACCTGGAGGGTCACTGCTTAGCACAACACAGGCAAGCAGATCCAAAGAGCACCTGGATTCATAACAAGATCTGTGTCACCTGGAACCTCTCACTATTTTCCAGAGTTCCAAGTTGCTTTCATTTTGCACTAAACTAGCTGCAAATAAAACAAAGTACTTCCCCTTCTAAGCTGTTTCTGAGCTAGAATAGTCTCCCTAGATCAAAAGCAGCTCTGTTCCTGGTTTCAGCTACACAGGTATTTGGCATTATTTGCTCAATTACTGAAGTGATAAGGACAGCCAGCTCCCTTGCCAGTTTCCCTTCCTTCTTCAATTTACTTTTTCCTACTTCAATTACTCTGTAGGAGCCATGGCCAACTAATGGTCACTGGGGAAGTGCAGGAAGGCTCTGGATTAATACTTGCACCAAGGTAGCATGGTGGGGTTGGGATGCATCTTTTACAACATGAGCCTGGAGCACCCCATCTTCTATTGCAGTTTTCTCTGCTGATCAAATCTTCAGGCACACAGAAGGATTGGCTCAGGAAGACCATCAAAGCCAGGATCCATCACATCATAAGCCCCTTTTTTCATAGCCAGGCCTCATCCAGCTGTAAACACTGGACCTGCAAGTTCCTGGCAGACAGCTTAGGGGATGTCTTAAAAACATTTATAGGCTGAAGCTTTACAGTCAGCATATCAGCCATTACTGTGAAGAGAAGCCAGATATTTTCTCTGCTGTAGGAAATTCCAGGAATCATGCTGTTCTGATCCAGTCTGTAGCTGGATGGAGCAGCAGCTGCTTTTCAAAATTCCTATGATTTCAAACACATAGTTAGAGGTGTCAAAAGGCAACAGAGAAGCATGTCCTGCAACAGATCTCTAGGAGTCTTTTATTTTATTTCCTTCCCATTTTGGATCTTTAAGATGGCAACTATCCATCTGACCCAAAGATGTCTCAGTGGTTATGCTAACGGAAACCTGACATCAAAGACATTTCAAAGCTGTTGTTAAGCATGTTTTGAGTGTGCCTTGAGGCTGAAATTTCAGTAAGACAAAGGTTAGGGCTGTGGCTTATGCTAGCTTGATTCTCCAACCTAGTACAACCACAGTCCTCATACAGCTTGCCTCCAGCAGACAAGCTGGGTTAGATAAGGCAAAACACATCTGTGAAAAATTTTGATTTGTCCCATTAAATATTTTGATTGCAAAAACTACTACTATGTCAAACACAAACACCTTCAGAATTCATCATAGAAATAAAGGGGAAATGTCAACCAAAACCTTTTACTCCTGTAGAAAGATATTTCTGCCATTAAATATCTTTATTGGTGGTCTGGAAGAAAACAGAAAATCAATGCAGAGAATATTTTCAGATGAGACAAAAATTGGCAAGACAGTAAATGAGGAAGATTGGTTAGATAGGGTGAACCAGGTCACTTGCTGAAGTCAGTGGAATTTAAAAATCTGCTTTCATAAAGAAAGGAAAAGGAAAGATGAGAGGTCATATATGAGGGGGGCTGCATGCTGAATTTCGTGACACTGCAAAATAGCATCATAGTAATCACAAACTACCATCTGACTTTGTGTTTATAATGTAATGGAAAAGGTGTAATAACTAATATTTGAGGCTGAAAAAGTAACGGAATATCAATGTTGTGTGCAGTGACAAATTCAGATTTGCAAGTTTTTGCATCTGCACTTCGAAATTACATTTTTAAGCATTCAAAGAGAGCAGAAAAATTAAAGTGCAAGGAATAAGCCTAAAGAAACTCAGTGTATTTATCTAATTTAACAGAAGAGAGAGATGACTTGACCAAAGTCTGCAAGCACCCCTCTGTGAAATAGATTTCTAATGGAAGCTGCACCTATTCCTAGCCTGAAAAGAAAGAAGTTTGGAAGAAGAAGGTACAAAAATGGCAGTGAGCAAAAAGCAGAAAGTTTGAAAAATCAGTCATATAATGGACAGAATCAGTCATAGAATTGTTTGGGTTTGAATAAACTTAATCATCTTGTTTCAACCCCCTGCCATGGGCAGGGATACCTTCCACTAGACCAGGTTACTCAGAGTCCCATCCAATCTGGCTTTGACAGGTTCTCCAGACCTCTGATCATCTTTGTCTCTCTCCTCTGGTCTCACTCCAGCAGGTCCCTGTCCCTCCCATGCTGGGAGCCCAGAGCTGGATGCAGTGCTCCAGGTGGGTCTCAGCAGAGCAGAGCAGAGGGGCAGAATCCCCTCCCTCCCCTGCTGCCCACGGGGCTCTGGATGCAGCCCAGGACACGTTTGGCTCTCTGGGCTGTGAGTGCCATGGCCGGGCCATGTGCAGCCTCTCACCCACAGCACCCCCAAGCCCTTCTGGGCAGGGCTGCTCTGGGTCTGTTCATGCCCAGCTGGTGCTGGTACAAGGGGTTGTCCCAGCCCAGGTGCAGCACCAGCACTTGGCCTTGTTAAACCTCATGATGCTCCCATGGGCCTGCTTCTCGAGCTTGTCTGGGTCCCTCTGGATGGCATCCTGTCAAATCACCTCAGCTTGGTGTCATCTGCAAACTTGCTGAGGGTGCACTCAATCCCTTTGTCTATGTCATTAATGAAGATATAACACTGGTCCCAGTAAGGACCTCTGGGTGTCCCACTTGTCACTGGTATCCATTTGGGGCTCAAAGGCATTGTCCTCTACCCTCTGGATGTTACTATCCAACCACTTTCATATCCGTCTAACAGACCACTTGTCAAATCCATCTCACTCCCTAAATGAAACATGTCATCTGAACAGCCCAGCTCATGAGCATGAAAAAGGTGCTGCTTTCACCGGGACACAACCTCCACATAGTTCAAACTAAGAACATAGTTTTCTTTTGATCAGAACAAGTACTGTTACGGACACAACAGTCCTCTTACCAGCAGCCTTAATTCACTAATCTAGGACTAAATATTTACAGTCATTCTCTGAATAAATAAAGATAATGAAAGAGAAGAAAGAAACCTGTTGCCCTTGCAGCTCTAATTTACAGTGGCTTTGGCACGCCACATACTGCACATCTTCATCTCAGCAGGCAGCTCTTATTCAAGAGGGACAGGTGTCACGGGCTGTTACAGAGGACACACAGTGTTCTTCCTTCAGAGATTTATTTTATTGCTTTTGCCATGAAAGGTCTCCAGGCTCAAGCACCTAAGAGCCCCATGTTTGCGTGCACAAACAGTGGGAGTCAGTCAGACTCTTTAAATCTGTTTGGGGACTCTTGGTAACTGCCAAGAGTTACCAAGCCAATTCAGCACCAGCTTCTCACAGCTGTTGGCCACTAAAACACATCCAGGGAAATCAACAGCTTTCAGCTCTGAGCTCAGCAGATTTCCTGTATGAAACCAGCATAACATATCTGGCCACCTGAAAATAAATAGCTTGTCTGGATACACTTTCTTCCTCAGTGGATTGATTATATATTTAAATGAAAAATCCAAACAGATAATCTATGGTCAAGACATTATGCTGTTTGTGCTGTCATAATTGTCACTATATGCTGGAAAACTCTGTCAAGAGGAAATACAGGAGGAGGTCCCCTCCAGGATCCTGCACAAAACTGCAATGAAGGCACTCACTCATTCAAACGTGAAATCCACGGATGTGCCAGCTGGTAGACAAACTACCCAAGAGAGTTTCTGTCCTGTGAAGAGCACTGACCAACACCCCTCAAAAGGAACATTTAATTTCAGAAATTTTGGAACTATCAGTTTTGACAGTGTTCATGATTGCTCACAAAGCCTGAATTAATGCAAAAAAGGTTTCAAACACTACAATACTTTTCAGAAACTAAACTTTCTAGCATAATTTGTTTCCACTGCTACTTCCCATTTACACAGACACATCCTTTACCAAGGGTAAACCAGTTTTGGTTACCTTTCTGCAGTTTCAGACCCAATAAAGGTCATGGCCATGTCAATCTCAGCACCAGAATAAAAGCTCCCTGAACAAAGTTTCCAATGTATTAGTTTTTTACCTCCTCACATGATTATTACAACAACAGTCAGTGAACCCTGAGATATGGGTTTCTCAAACGATTTGTTGAGCTCGGCAGAGAATGTTTTTGTGTTCCCCATTTCGCTACTCTTTGGGATACCATGAGTCCGACAAGGCATGAAACACACATTTCCCATTTGGAGGGTGACTGCAGGTCAGGCGGACTGATGCTGAGTCTGAGTGGGTGTTGGAAAGGCAGAGGAGCAGCAGATTCAAAGCCCCAGCACCCTCACACAAGCCAGCGCTGCCTGCTCCCAGCAGGGTCCTCACGTAAACGAGGCTACCCTGGTCAGTCAGACCACCCTTGTGGGAGGGCAGAGGGTGCCAGCAGGAAGCTTCAGCCAAAATTTGAACTTTGCTGATCATGTAACAACAATAATTACCACAACACATTCTTGCTCCCATTAACTACAGCAGGATCTGGCAGCTGCAACATCCCCTCTGCCTCCTTGCCTAAACACAAACTTGGAAGAGAGGCATGAACAGAAATGAAGTGACCTGGGAGCAACAGGGAACTGTCAGCTTCCAGGTGACACACAGGGAGCACTTGCTGACAAGAGGGATGTCTGCTGAAAGCAAACTCCTGCCTCATTCTGGAGCCTGTGGGTGCTCATGGCCTCCCCTCAGTTTAGATGTAAAGGAAAACTTCAGCTTTACAGGACTGTGAAGCTGAGACCAGCTAGACTCAGCATCTCATCAGATGGGCAGGAGGGTGAAATCAGTCACTTCTACATCCACAGCTACTAGGGAAAAAAAATCTCACTTGTTTTCCAGTGCATGTGGCACTCCAGTGACTTGCAACGACTACCATGAAGGCTGGGACTAGAGACAGAGTCACATAGAAATGAACTTGCAAAAGACCACCATTCATTAGCTTTCAGATAGGCATTGCAGCACAGGAGAGTAATTTTATCAGCCAGCACTGTTTGTTACGAGTCTGATTCATGCTCCCATTTGTTATAACCTGAAAATATTTTTACTTCCAGAGCCAAGCAACAAGGAAATATACTTCCAAGTGAACACAGTGGTAATTAAATGTCAAGCTTCTTTAGTTCAGCTATTGTATGAAACAGATAACAGATATAGGAGAATAAACAGAAAACATCGTATCTCCACGACTGCCATCTGTACAAATAAGCATGTGGGGAGCTTGAAGGTTCACTGCACTCCTGTTCACAGTGAGTCCTGATGGGCTTGTGATAAAACATGCCCTCTCTGATAGTTCATTGATCAGCTTCCCTCACCCTGGAGTTTTCCTTATGGCAGTTTCCCATTAATGCTGCATTTGCCATCACTCAAGTACACCAGTGCTGCAAGTGGGAGCTTTCCTTACCACCAGCACCAGAGTAAACTGCAGTGCTCTTTGCCCAGACTGGTGGGTGAGAGGCTGCACATGGCCCGGCCATGGCACTGACAGCCCAGAGAGCCAAACATGTCCTGGGCTGCATCCAGAGCCCCGTGGGCAGCAGGGGAGGGAGGAGATTCTGCCCCTCTGCTCTGCCCTGCTGAGACCCACCTGGAGCACTGCATCCAGCTCTGGGCTCCCAGCATGGGAGGGACAGGGACCTGCTGGAGTGAGCCCAGAGGAGACCACCCCGATGATCAGAGGGAGGGAGCACCTTGGCTGTGAGGAAAGGCTGAGAAAGCTGGGATTGTTCAGGCTGGAAAAGAAAAGGATTTGGGGTGACCTAATTGTGGCCTTCCAGTACCTGAAGGGAGCCAACAAGAACAGTGGAGAGAGATTGTAAAAGCATCATGTGTCAGGACAAGGGGGAATGGCCTCAAACTGATAAAAGGTAGATTTAGATTAGATATTAGGAAGACATTCTTCCCTGTGAGGGTGGTGAGGCCCTGGCACAGGTTGCACAGAGAAGCTGTGCGTGCCCCATCTCTGGAAGTGTTCAAGGCCAGGCTGCATGGGGTTTTGAGCAACCTAGTCTAGTGGGTGTTGAAACTAGATCATCTTTAAGGTTTCTTCCAACCCAAACCATCCTGTGATTCTACAGTTCATTCTCTGATGTCTCAGGTCCTAGTTTAAGCCACTGAATCACTGAATCCAGACCATCTCACCTGCTTTTAACATGACAGAGATAGAGGTAACTCCAGAGATCTAGCAAAAGAATGCCTTCCAAAACGTCCAATCTCACCAGGAAAATATTTTCCTCTGTCCCTAATCTTTAACTTTGATCTAGCAAATGATAATTTGATGACTCATAATGGTAACAGTGAATTAGGAGAAGCCTTCAAGAATCTTGGTATTTTCTATTAGTTTGTGATACCAAGTTGGCATCAAGTGATGCCCAGGTTATTTAGCAGCTCCTTGGTTTCCAGAGACTCCTTTAAAGACCCTGACAGAGCTTACAGACTGTGGTTGGCCACTCTGAGGGTCCTGTGGTTATTTCTCATTCCCTGGGTCTTACTGCTGAACCACTGCATCTGTAGGAAAAACTTGTACTCCTTGGTTGACACATCCCAGGTTTTGTTCCTGTGAGTATGCTGAAGTATCTGCATTTGTTCACTAAGAGAAAAGAGGAAGTTGGGATCAATTAGTGACAGAAATAAGCAGTATCCTCATGTGAGCTCCCCATATTCTACTGATGGAATAAGAGCTAGGGAAGCTGCAGTGCTGGGCAGCAGCAATAAACCACGTTTCTTATTAATCACCATTCTGAAACACAGATCAGCCAATCCAAGGAAGACAGAGGTGTCTGGCACCAACTCCTGTTCTCCAGGGAACATGAGAACACATGAATACAAGGATAGGAATTGAATATCCTCTGAATACAATGATAGGACATTCAGCAGGGCTGAACTTTCTCCCTCTTAAGTCTGCAACGTATTCTATTTCTATATCCACAAAATTAAACTATCAGTTCTGCTGCATCAAGTACCTCTGTCTGGAACATCCCACCTGAAATCCCCTTCTCTTACCTTATCCTGTCACCATGCTGGTTTAATTTCGAGCTGATGCTGGCAGCCAACAGGCAGTTCCTTTGGGGGGTGCTTGTGGCAGCATGTCTACCCCCCCGCCCCTTTACCACAGATAGTTGGTGCATAAAGAGATAACCTGGCCTGAAAGGCTCAGCAAGGGGGCATCTGGCACCTAAAGGGCTCAGGCCTCAGCTAAGAATCAACACCTTAGTCTGGAGAGCTGATGTGGGAAGAGATAAAAGAAATATTCTTGACTAAGAGACCCTATGAAAGACACATGAGTTATCACAGAGGCAGAAGCCTTCCACACATACACACCCTGAAAGTGTAGGAGACCTCTCCCTGGAGTCTGGACCCAAGTTCCATGGTTACTTCCCTAGGGATTGAGGGAAAGGATCTAGATATGTGCTCCATGAACAATGGGATGGTAAGATACATTGAATCCTAAATTATATTATTTCTTCACTAGCAGTAACATTAATTAAAGGTACCTTTAACCTCACGCTGTATTTACCTACTAGTAGTCACTTTTTGTCCTTATTCCTGTGTAGTATTTAGTTTGGTTTAAGTCTTATGTCTGTTAGTTTTATGTCTATTAAATAAAGAATCAATTCCATAATAGACCAAATGAGCCATTGTTAAAAAACTCACAAATGAGAGTGGGTTTTGGGGCGCTGGCCACCTCAATAAAGTTATCATCTGCTGCCAGAGGCCTGGGCAAAAGGCAAGGACTTAACTAAACCCCCACATTCATTTGTAACAGTGCTGCTTGGCCAAGCCGAGGGGGTGCTGCAAGCTGTGCCACGCAGGATCTGCTTGTCAGGCTGTGCTGAGCACTGGGTCACCCAGGAATACGTAAGGGACTTGGCAAAGCAGAGGGAGCTTCCACTCACTCCTGAGATCAGTTCAACCCTCTCCCTTAGAGCACCTGTGCAGGGCGCTGCCCCTGTGGGCTGGACTTCCTAAAGTAAAAAGGAGCAATTTCCTGCTATTTCCACAGGGTGCTGTCAGGCTAAGCCCATGCATGGATGCATGGGGTGGAGCTTGGGGACAGAGTGAGAACTGATGGTGCTCTCTGCCCAAGCCTAACTGTACTCCTTGGCAGCATGTTAAGGATCAGGGCTGGTCTGATCAAGTTTCTGGGCATAAGCACCAGCAGGACTGGCAAAACTTGAGTGTTGAGAGGATTCAGGGTGTGGAGCAAGGGGCATGGTAATATTATATACAACTCTTCAACAGACACAACAGACACTCTCGCTTGCTGCCAACAAATTAAGACATAGCTGCTTAAGAAGTGGTAAGATTTCCTCTATTTCATAGGAAGTAATGAATCCTTTTAATGTATATTTTTACTTAGTACCTGCCCTATTCTTCTACTTTTTTCCCTCACTCATTTTAATGATCTTTTTTATGCTGGAGTATCATGCACCAAAACAACTCAGTAATGGGGATTCCTGGCATATAAAATATATATTTAAAGCTTTTTTTTTTTCCTGGAAGTTCCATTGTACAAATCTTCTTGCACTGGAAACACAAAATACCAGAGACATCAAACATATGCAAAGCCATTTATTGAAGCTTGAAACAAATATGTCATCATAGTTTGCTTTTTAAAGCTTGAAATGTTAGAACAAGCTGTGAATGTGACAAATACACATTTTTTCCTGAGCAATCTGTTGAAGCTGATGTGTCTTGGGCCAATACGATAATATAATAATACACCTCTCAATTCAGTTTTGAGACTAATGACCATCTGGGTTCAGATCATAAATCCACCTTTACATAAGAACAGTTGTGTCATAACAGCAGTGGCACTGCTCTGTTAAAATGGTTCATGTTGTCACAGTATTTTCCCTAAAGTTTTAAGCTGAGAAACAGTAATGACTACGTTTCCCTGGGTAGAAAGATTATTCTGACTAATGTCCATAATATAATTTATCACTTCTTATTAATTTCAAATGAAATAACAGCTCCCTGAAAAATAAAGGCAGAAATGGTTTAACTCCATACTAGCCCTAAGGAGCACTGGAAAGGACAACTCCTGCAGGCATTTTCCTCCAACCTGCACCGCATCCACTCAGTCAGATCCTTTCTCATTAGCCCAAATACCTGGTGGCCTCCTTCTGCTGACCTCTGAATAAAATGCTATGCAGGTACCTCTATGCACAGAGTACTCTGACCAGGAACTTTGTCCCGCCCAAATCCTATAGAATGCTTCTGGGAATGTGAGGAGCACCTGCACTGCCCACCAGTCCAGGCTGTTTGGCTGTCAGGGAACTGCTCTACACCACACAGCCCAAGCCCAAGCCGTGCCCAAATTCTTCCTGAATCGGGCACGACATCTCTGCTCCCACACATGATTCAATACTTCTGTGTCCAGAGGAGTAAGAACTACCCAGATTTCTATTGCTCAAAGGGTCCCCAGAAGGAGAGAAGCAAACTGTGAAACTTAAAAAGCATCATGTCTGGCATTGGCCAGCAACACCACAGACATATATTATTTTAAGAGTGTGTGCATGTACACACATGCACCATTGCAAGTCATCCCCATATCTGTTAACCTAGCACCACACTTTTAACAGTGGATTTTGTTTTATCAGCACCTAAAACTGGGGTTATATTGCCATCACAGAGGTTAATAAATCTAACCTTACCATGCTGTATATTTTGAACTCCCAGAGACTTCAAGTGAAGAAGTAAGTCCTTAGCCAAAGGACACAAACCTTTGAAAAATGACAATGTGACTTGTGGCCATCATTAGGTTAATACATTATAGCCAGGCTGAAATACTTCTATTAACTTTCATAAAGGTCTGTCTAGAAAAAAAGCTACTGCTAGTCATAGATCTGTAACCACAGTGACACTGAGATTCATGACCATGTGTCTCACTGTATACTGCATAAAATGTGCATTTCCCTGTACTACAATCTGAAATTGTAAGGTAACTAGGGTGCAAATCTGAGATTTACGAAAAAGCTAGAAGAACTAAGGTGTCCAAATCCTACAGAATTCCAAAGGAATCTAAATGTCTGCTCTTGTCCAGCTCTTTTCAAAATACCCAGCTTTGTTCAAAAGGTCTGGTCTTGGTTCCCTGAAGTTTGTTTTGTGGCTTTTTCTTTACTAGCAAAACAGGTATGCTATTTGACTACTGGTGCTCTCATGCCTGAGGCCAGAGGTATGCAGATACTACTCTGGGCCTCAGATTCCTGTCCCAGGAGCCCTCAGTTCCACTATGATTATGGATTTACACTGTAGGAGAGGTCTGCTGTGAGTGAGGTGGTAGAGTGCTCTTGTGAATGTGTGCTTATGCTCTACTGGGAGATACTGGATGACGTGATAGCTCTACCACTGAACATCTGTGTGAATTAGAGAGTTTCCAGATGCTAGTTGGCCTTTATGCTGATGGTGTAAAATTTATTTCAAAATGTAGTATGGGTAATTTCCATCTAAAATGCCTGCATGCCACATTTGAAGCTGCAGGAAAGGTTTAAGTCTGTAAAGTTGAATTCCATCACATAGGTTAACATGCAATTAGCAAAATTGTTTTGCTAGGCCAGCTCATTGCTCCTTCCTTTATTTTTCATTTGTCAAAGAACAAAAAGATTTCAGTTTTAAAATGCAGAAGACTCAGCTTCCAATTGTCCTTACCTATATTAGCTTAGATATCTTTTGCTTTCTCACTATGTGACTCCTTAACTCTTTGTGCTGTAAAGAGTGGAAACCACTACAGCGAAGGTTCCTGGTTCCTCTGTTCAGCAACTGTAACAACTCTTGAATTAAATGTAGCTGACCACTAACATAAAACGGGTGGAAGTAAGAAGTCAAGAGAGAGAGAATACCACCTTTTCCAAAGGGTAAGTTCTGAGATTAAATTTTTGCTGCAGAACAAGCTGGTACGACCTTTATGCTCCATCAGTTTCCTGACAGCTTTTTATGTCCTGCTGACATGTATCATTTGTGTCTGAATACTGCAGCTATAGAGACTGGCCATAGTCTTGAGCTGGTTGCCTTATCTAATCTCAAATGGCCTTGGATAGTTAATTTTAAATGGAGAGAAACTACAGATGATACACAAGAATGTTATTGCCTGTCTAGCAAAAGATCTGCAAAACCAAATTTTTCTTTATACTGAAATTGTTCATCTGTTCTATCAGATGGAATGTATAAAACTGCCTGAAAGATTTTGCTGGTTTCTCCCCTAAATGTGTAAAAAATACACGTAGATATGGCACTTAGGGGCGTAGTTTAGTGATGGACTTGGCATCGCTGGGTTAGAGGTTGGAATTGTTGATCTTAAAGGCCTTTTCCAACCTAAATGATTCTATGACTATTAAGGTGGTAGATGCAAACATCTTGGCTTTTGTGGTACCAAGAAATGTTGCTTAAAACATATTTGGGAACTTAACATCCCACATTTTATGGGCTCTTCAGGTTACAGCAAGACATTTATGGCAGAAGAAAACTGTCAAGAACAAGTTATGGCTGAGGTATGCTTTAGAGATTCAGTCAAGTACTAAGCAGATTTTTCTCCTGGAAAAAACCTATGTTTCAATTCATCCTGCCTATCATAAGCAGATATTGCAAAACTCTGCTTTTAAGTTTATTAAGTGAGCAATTAATTTAGAGAAACACTGCCACTTCACCTTGATTCCTAAAACAGAAAGGCAAGAGAGCATAAAGAGAACTGGCCCATGGCACAGGTATGTGTCTGTTGCCCCAAGGGCCACCTTCACTAAGCACTCTTAGTAAGCAGTCCTGGTGTTTCAAATGGGTTTTGGGAAAGAGATGGAAGAACAAATTAAACATTCATTACAAAAAACCAGAAAATCCTTGCAAGCCTGTTTCTAGTGTCTACACATGCCTAAGCAGTACTAGCTGCTGGTACATTGAAAATTACGTTATAATTTTGGACTATTACAGAGAAAAAACGGAAGCAGTAAATTATGACTGATAACCCTAGGCAATGTGCTTTCCCCGTTTTGATCACAGATTTCCATTTATGCTGGATGGTTCAGAAAAAATAAGGAACGTAAAACCTGTAAACAGAAGCTCTATTCAAGGAAACAAGAAAAAAAAACAGCTAGTGCCAAGCTGCTTGGTTGTTGTTTTCTTAGTTTTGAGGTGGTTTTCTTCTAGATTTAGTGTAATTTTGTTGTTTGAAGCCTCGCTGATCCCCATGTCTTGCTTTGTTCCGAATTCGGGGCTGACTACACGTGAAGCAGCACTGAGTCTGTATTGATGGCAGCAAGCACTTGCCAATGCCTTTCAGCCTCTGGCAGAAGTGAACTGACAGCTGGTCTTTGCTGCAGGGCAGCCCTGTAGTGAAGAAGATGACAAGAATTAGCTGTATTTTGCTGACACACTCCCTATATTTCTAGAATTTTGAACTGCTTTATGCCAGATGGTCATGTCTGTTAAGGGTCTTATTTATGGTGGCTTTCTCTTCCCCTGTATTATGGGTCACTTGACCTCCCACTGAAATTCTAGGATCTTTGAGTGAACACATGACCTTCTGTTCTGGAAAACACAGCACTCATGACTGTTCAGTGAGACTTTACTTTTGTGGCAGACACAGCTGACCTATGTTTTCCACTCTGACGTTTCTGGTGATAAGGACTGCCAGAGAAAGCCTGGCAAAAATGATTTGAATTTGGTACTTTTGCATTCTTGTAACTGCCCCTAAGATGAATAGCATGGGCTGGCAGGGTGCTGCACAGCCAGCCAGGGCAGGCAGGAGAGCGCAGACAATGCACATGCAACTGCATGTTCAGCCTGGTTATGCTTTCATTCCTGCAGCATCAGAACATGGCAGGGACTGACTGCTGCTGTCTGTACCACCGTGCTGATAGGTCTGTGGTAGCTCTAATGAACTGAGATGGGCCAGATTTAGCCAGATATTAGAAACTGGAGGTCCTCAGCTGCCAGAAGACAAGGTGTGCAAAAGAAGGAAGATGGTATATTAGCAAGGCTGCTCTCCAGCAAATCCCTCAACACTGCAACGGGGGAAACTCAATGAAAACTTGTATAAAGGTAGCTTAAAGCAGATGAAAGCAGTTTTTTTCACACCAGGCTGTGACAGAAAGGCTGCCCTCAGGATATCTAGCCCCCAGAACTGGAAGTTAGGGATGGGAAGCAAAACAAAGCTTCCATAATCCAGGAGGAGATGGTTAGGGACATGTTTTTCCAATTAAGACACTCACAAGTGTATGGGCCCAGATGGGACTCACCCCAGAGTAATGAGGAAACTGGTGAGAGAATTTGCCAAACCACTCTCAATCACCTACCAGCAGTCCTGGCTAACTGGAGAAGTTCCAGCTGCCTGGAAATTAGCAAATGTAACTCCCACATAAAGGAGGGTCAGAAGGATGATCCAGGGGACTACAGGCTTGTACAGCTACCTGAAAGGAGGCTGTAGTGAGGTAGGGGTCAGCCTATCTTGCCACACCTACAGTGAGAGGACAAGAGGAAATAGCCTCAGGCTGAGACAGGGCAGGCTCAGATTAGCTTTAGAAAACATTTTTTCACTGTTAGGGTGGTCAGGCATTGAACAGGCTGCTCAGGGAGGTGGTGGAGTCACCATTCCTGGAGGTGTTTAAGAGGCATCTGGATCTGACACTGGGTGATGTGTTTTAGTGGTTCAGGGGTTACACTGGCACTGCTGGGTGGATGGTTGGACTGGATAGTCTTGAGGGTCTCTTCCAGCCTTGACGATTCCATGATTCTGTGAACTTTCTGCCACAGGAGAGGGTGGAAGCAGACAGCACCACAGCATCAAAAAGAGTTGCAACATATTAATGAAAGTTTGAATAAAAAGGCACTACATGGAGAACTTTTAATAGTCCTAATATACGTCAGTTGGAAATGCTGGAGGACTATCACAGAAATTAATCTCAAGAAAGCACCAACCTCCTCCATTCCTGCTAAGTAGCATTTTTTAATGCCACCGTTGGAGCCATAAGGGTGGGCTGCATGGACCAGTGCTTACCCAGTAGGGCATTTATTATGTTTTATGGGCCACTTGAGCTTATATGCACAGAAGTAACTATTACTAATATGTGTAGGCAGTATTTATCTGAGTTTGTCTTTCTGAACATGAGAGGGATAGGAAATAAGCAGATCAATCCATCCCAGGGCAAAACATGTGCTAAAATTCTTTGAACACAGCAGGAGTGATGCACCACTCTCAAAAGCATCAGATCTGCACTGCCCTCCAGATTCAAACCATTGTTTCACTGTCAAATTAGACCCTTAGCACTCACTAATAGGGAAGATCATCCTCCAAAAGGCTTTTTAAAGTTCTTCTAGAAGGGCTGTGAGAAGTTGCTGTTCTTATCTGAGGGTATCTCCTGGATACAGCAGTACACAGACTGCTCATAAAAATGTTATTCCCTTCTGTAAGCCTCCCCCTTCCCTGCCTCTTTTTTTTGGCTATTAAACACAGCTGGACTCCTGGGCCTTTGAAGGACAGAGGTACAGGACACTCTGCCTCACAAGAGCACTTCTCTTCACCTCTTGATTTTGGACAGTCTCACCCTGGGGGACACTGATTTTTTTACAGTGTCTGTAAGAATTTGCTTGCACTCCCAGTCCAGAATTTACAGCTTCCATAGAGGGATCTATCTTAAGAAATGGCATCTGTTTGGACTCACTGTGTGTCCTTCCATAGTCCTCACTGCACCGTGAGTTACCTAAAAAAGGCCAATACAAGCAGACCTACTAATTTAGTTGTGTCATCATAAATTAGGGATGCATGCTCAGAGACTGCACTCCCCATCATGGCAACACAAGGCCAGAAGTGCTGGAAGAGACAACAGTGTGGTTCTGCCAACAGAGCAACTAAGCAGTAGCAGGCCAGGGTGACCTGTAATTACTGAGCCCATACTACTCAAAAGAAGCTGATCGATTGAGTCAGCTCCCAGTTTTTGCAGAGTATCAGCAGAAATGGAGAAAACTGTTTCATGCATGTGTATTACTCTACCTGTATTTTTCCTGCACTCTTGCAGATTGCATTTCTGATATTTTGTGGGCTTGACTTTATCCACGCACATACTGTCATCTTCAGTTTCACTAGTTTCTGTATTCATGCATTTCACAGTTCTTTGCTGAATGCCCCCTCCACAAGAAACAGCACACTGAAAGAGTAATTTTAACACACGTAAATTTTTTTTTTCATGGAAATTTTGTAATATGGCAATATTTGAGCTGTGATGTGACAGGAAGCTAAAACTGCCATGTGATCCAGAAGCAATGGCATTACATTATTCTGTGTACTGTATGCTCCATCCAGACACCTCCATGGTGCATTTTGGCCAGATTTGGCAGGATACAGTAGAGGGTATATAGTATAAATACAGCATCTTGAAATGTGTAAACAGGGGAGAGGACTGTTTTCTACAGAGGAAAAGGATGATTTGCAATGCCAGTCCTACAATATAAGAGATCTGTAAACTAAATTCGTACCAATTAGGATGGTTTTTGCTTCCTGTGTTTTCTGACTATCTAAGTTAAACATGAATAACCAATTGCAATGTTAGGTCTATAAATGACCGGGTTAAGATTTTTAAAAAAAGCCCAATAAGGTTTTGTTTCTTTCCTGGATTTTAAACAGGTGGTTACCCTTTCTTTAAGACCACAAAAGAACCGCCAGCTGCTTGTTCTGGCTGCACAAAGAAGGCCATAAAACCCAAACACTTTTAAAATATCTTCCTGTACCATTCTGTAAATGTACTTAATTCTTGTGACTTCCCAGAGCATCTGAGAATCCCAATTAGTTTTAACTTTTTTCCATCTACAGATAAATAGTGCCAGCAGATAAATGAGATAAAGAATTCAGTAGCTAGAGAATGTCAGCTAACGAAGCACAAGAGATAAAGACAGGAGTGAAACTCTCATTTTTTCTGCAAATTATCCCCTCTCTAATGTGTATCTCTGTACATGAAGCACAATAGTACTGGCGTGAGGTAGACTGAAAGATCTTAGGTATTCTTGCAACAACTTTATATTGATGTTTAAAATATTTTTAGAAAGTAAAATTATTAATGAATACATCAACATGGGATTAATAAATAAGTAAAATAGTTGCTATAATATTTGGTATTCTGTTACTTATTTTATGTGCTTCACTTCCATATTTAAATGTTACAATGACTCTATATTACCTTATGGTCACGTCCCATGTAATGTGTCAAAACCAACTCATTGAATTTTCTGTGTTAAATGAGACTCCAATGTTTCCCGATTTGTGGCTCCTGCTCTTAGCATTCCTTCAATATTCCATTATGCTGTGAGGATACTTGTAATGTATGCAATGTTTATTAAAGAAACTGAAGGGAAAGGTTTATTAGATATACTAGTTTCTTTATAGATAAATATGTATAACAGATACTGGAATGTTCCCCAAAGATATACCCCACATTTATCAATAAGATCTCCAGGTACTAAGTAGGAGGCTATTGGTCGAAATTCAGAATTTCTCTTTGTGTGGGCAAGTACAATATTCGCCAAAGCTGTTTTGAGGGTCACCCAATCCCCTCCAATAGCCTCAAACAGTGAAAAATTTCAAACATGCAGTGGAAGAATGTTAATGGTAAAACTCCTTTGTTCTTAGACAAGATAAAATATCCCAGACTTCCAATGACATCTAATACAGCAACAAAAAACAGAAGCTACAATATCTGTCACCTGAAAGAACGGACATGAAATGTCAGTATGAAATGTTCAGTAATGTTTTCAGAAGTTCTTCTCTTGCAGCTTCAGCTGTGCATAAGGAACTGTACTTGCCACAGGGGCTGAGGTTCAGAGACAAGTGGATAATATGACCAAATATGGCCAACTCATGACAAAAAATAAAACAGAAATAAACTGAATCTTACCGGGCTCCAGGCCTGGTGAATCCACTGTGTGCAAGGCTGCCTGTTACACGATGCAATGGCATCAGGTCTCTTGGTCCAGTCACAGTGCCCTTCCCGTGGGCAGGAGACGTGCCGCTTCTGCTGGCCACCACCACACGTCCTCGAACACTGGCAAGAGAGGGGCACAGTCAGAGGTGGGAAAGGATGAGAAACCAGAAACAGACCACAAAGATGGTTGGACATGTTCATTTAGAAATGTGGGGCCACAGACAACAAGGACCCAGGGTCACAGGACCATGGGTTTAAAAAGATGTACAGACTAGCCTGCACATCAAGTCCTAAAGTCCAGACACGAAGAAGAGCTCTGCACTGAGACACTTATTCCATGTGCTTGGAAGGAGACTGAGAAGAAGCTGCTACATAGGGAAAAGCTGCTCCTGGCACATACTACTGGAAGGACTAAAGGGCAGAATAGAAGTGGCTACCCAGAACAGCAACACAGAACTGCTCATCAACATCACCAACACTAGCAGCATCTCTAACAAGAGAGTAGAAGTCATACATCAGCAGGATTAATCTGTAACACTGACTGAAGACACAACAAGTTCAAAGGATGCAGCATCTCATTTTCTATGAGATGGTTGGGGACATTAAAATTCAACCCATACAACAATTGAACTCTTTGGCAGTAAAAGTGTCATACAAAGATAGAGACCCAGGTTATTTTCTAAACATTCTTCTGTCCACATTCTAAAATTATTTATTCACTGATTTTTTTACTATTTTTTCACTGTCTGTAGTAGAGTCTGCTCGAAATACACGAAGAATTTCATACTCTGATATGAAATAAGGTATCAAATATACTTTGAATAATGCATTGTTAATGTCCTACAAGGAATTGCACCTCTATGGACAGAACAATATATCTGACATCTGATAAATGAACCTTTTCAATCCATTTGTATCCAGTGTCCTTAGCATGAGGACATCTTCCAGGGCTGGACTAGTGTTTTTATAAAGTATTTTAAGTGGCAAACAAATGCAATCATTCCAGTATTTTTATTTTTCCTCCCCCTGCTGACTGCTCTGACAGCACACCCTGGTCTCCTCCAGGTGTGATTTGTCAGTGCCCCATAAAGAAATGTGATCACCTCCCTTAAAATCCCAAAGCATTAGGTCCACAGGGCTGCAAATATCGTGACACTTTCTCCAGCACTGCTTTCAGTGGGGTTAAATTCTAAAGTATAATAAGGCCACATGCTTTAGCTGACATAAATATGTGCCTGGCTGCCTCTGAGTTTGTTGGCACAGATTTATATTACAAAGGGACCCAAAAGTCCCTTTCTCCATAAAATTTCAGTCCAAAAGCGTAAAGGAACATTCTAAATTTGCCATAATGAAAAGGCAACATTAAAACAGCAGCAAAAAGGATTCATCTAAATAAACCACATTTACTGATCCAACAAATTTCCTTCCAGACCATCTGCTTCTCTCTTTCAGGACATGGTAATTTACAGCTCCAGCTGTAAATCACACGCAATCCTAAGAATGATTCTGTGAAGCCTTACGAACACCTGTGATAATTTTTGCTGTAGCCATGCACAGGAACTCACCAGCTATGTGTCTTCCTTGGAGCACAATTTTACCTGACAGCACAGAATCCAACAGCCACTGTTACCTGAAAGGAGATTGCTGACTCACAAAGCTTCTTTTAAAGAACAGTACCTCACTCCAGGGCTCCACATGCCATTGCAAGCAAGGTTCTGTGTTACAACTAGTGTTGAGCTGTGGTTTATAGCCGAGTAACTGGCAATGGAAAGGCCTGAGCAGCCGCTTTTCCCCAACATCAATGCAGTGAACGTCTCGGGTCTTGAAGCCTCCACTGCAGTTCACAGAGCACTGTACACAAAACAGAGAGGGGCACATCTCCACATGATAAGCCTCACTGAGGGGCTGTACCTTCCCCAGTCACAGGGCAGGAGGACAGCCTGAGCTTTGAGCATCCTGAACGGAAGGAATTTTCAGTTTACTGTAACACCAACCTGTCGTGAGGCTTAAACACTGTGGCTTTCCTCACAGCAGCCTGGAACATGCCATGTAAGTACTTCCCCCACTACACTGCTATGGACATTAATAATATGGATACATATTTAATTGGGAAATCTTGCCAGCTATTTCCAAAAATGTCACAGTGAAAGAGTCATAATGCAATAAATACAAAATATGGATTCTGTATGCAGGGATATTGTCAGTTCCTTAGCTGCTTCAGAGAGAGGAAGGGAGTGAGTAGCAGTTCCCACCGTCATCTTCCTTGCACCTCCATGGCACCAGGAGAGTTCATACCCCAAGAGCACCCTCAGTTTGAGAAGGTGGGAGGGAAGAGAGAGGCACTCTGAGACTCACTCACAGCCTGTGAAATCACTGCCCAGCTTAGAGCTCTGCTGAGGAGCTAAGTGAACCCTTCCAGTCTCCTTTTTCTAGCCAGAGCTTCTTCCAAGCCTCATGCAGCATCACCAGGTCCTGTCTCCAGGCACCAAAATTCAGGACCTTTCCTGCTCTTGAGGAAGAACTGAATTTGCTACCCCAGGGATAAGGGAAAATACACATTTTGTCTTTAAGCAGAATTAAAGCCATTTCCAACTGCACCACTGAAAGCTTCTCAGATCACCTTTCACCTTTACCACTATGATGCAGTAGCAACTGATGCTGTTTTCCTTTGCATAAATAAGCATCCTTTAGTTGAACAAGGAACCTGAATGTAATACTTCCCCTAGGAAATGAAGAATAGATGGAAAGGGAATCCTTACTCTTATCCACAGGACAGGTTTCTGTCTCTCTGGATAGAAACAGTGGACAGAAGTGACTCCATAAGAAACTGAGTACAACAGTCTCAAGATATACGCAAATTATTTCTGGCATGAAACACCGACTCTAAGATTTAGTCTGAAGCACCCTTCTTGTAGGGGAGGGGAAAAATTAAATGAGAGTAGAAAACAGAAAAAGCTCTACTGCACTAGCAGGGAATCCAGACATCTTGCTGTGACAACGTCTTCAAAATGTTTGAAACGAGTAACAAAAAAAACAATTGCCACTTGTAAAGCAAACAAAATTTAACCTTTTTTAATATATGAAACAGTAATTAGGTTTGTATAGTTCACTTGATGGAAAAAATGGAGGGAAATACAAATCTGATAGGAGAAGCCTCTTGCCTCAAACTTGTTTCATAACTGGTCTGACATTTAAAAAAATTTGCTTCCTGTTACACTTTATCATTAAACCTGATTGCTAGCTATTTTTTGTGACATGACCACCATTCACTAGTTGCAAGAGCAATGACATTTATGAAGAAAAAGTGAAGGTGAAATTGCCCAACTGCAGCTGGGAGGGCAGGATGTCTATGTATCTCTTAAAATTAATTTCAAAGGCTTAAATGTAGTTATATAAAGCCTTGGCCTTTCCTGAACTTTCTAAAGAGGCACGTAATTCCTGTACAAATCAATTTTATGTCTAAGAGCTCAATAATAACACAGGTTTTGAAACTGTAACCTTTTATTTGTATCAATCTGCCCTCTAGCCCAATAGCAACAACATTGTCCACAGAAATTATCTATACTGGAAAAGTTTGAGACACCTATCTTTTTCCTTATTAAATCAACAATATTTAAAACAGAATTTTGTAGTTTATCTCTTTTTAGTCCTGAAAAATAATCCATGCTTTGAAACTCAATTTTCAGACTGCATGAAGACAAAATGCAATAAGCTTCAAGAAGCCACCTAAGTCCTTCCAGGTGTTCTTCACACAGCTTAAAATATCAAAATGAGACTCAAACACAATTCTTTGGGTTCCACTTAGCACTCTGGACACTCTTCTGCCCCTTGAACAGGCCATGGGTACAAAACTAGGACCAAACAGAATCCTACATAGATCAGACTTAGGGGTTACGTGAATGAGGAGCAAACCACATCAAGAGACAGTACATGGTGACAAGGGTGAGTAGGAACATGACAACTCCCTTTCCCAAATTCCCACCGCTTCTTAAAATTAGGATATGTCCCTGGAGGCAGAGATTAAAAAGATGCCTTTTTAAAGATCAAAAAGATGCCAAGCAACTACATACAGCTTTGCCCTGTCAGCTCCATAGAACATGAGCAGTGAGTCCTGCTTTCAATAGATGCAAGAGTTAATGAGCACAGCCCACCACAGGAAGAACAAAATTCACAGCAGATGAGTTTCCAGATATAACTTGGTCAGGAAATTAGTACATCAGTGCTGAATGGTCAACTGGGAATCATGTACGCATTCACTGAGTAAATAATTGTTTTGAAAATGAAATATTTAGAGTTTCATACCCACTGAAATTTGCAAGCTTACTGTTCATACACAGCTCTGAATGAAGTTACCTTGCTCCAGTTTCCTGTTTTCCAGCTAGCACATGGGCGGAGATAACATCTCCTTGTAGGATCAGGCTTTTTCATGTCCTGACAGTGAGATGTGTTCCTGCTGCTGCACTCCACACGTCTCCAGAAAGCCCCCATTCCACAGGTCGTAGAGCACTGCATGGGGGCAGGAGGAAAGCCCAGGGGCAAACTCAACATTAGTACATCATTCTGGAAACAATCCTGGAACCCAAATATAAATATCTAGACCCATTTTAGATGACATCTTTTATCGGAGATACCCAAAAGAAGATTTGAAATTCACCCAAATTTTACTTAATATTCTGAAGGAGGGCTTTTTTTTGTTTCTTAAGACAATACCAATTCTGATTTATACTATGCACTTCTTTTCTTTGGCAAACTCCTGCTTACGAAGACATTCTAAATCTGTACCAGCTGTTCCACTGTTTTCTTCTGTTACATTTGGGGATCCAAAACAAAATGTAATTGCATTCAGTCTTCAGCATGTTCCCTCTCTACCCCTAATACTACTGATGAGAGATTCAGCTAATTGAGTGCATGATGCTGAAATCTTAAATAAATATGTGAGACTCTTAGGAAAACAGTACAGGAAAATGTTTCTCTATATCATTAATTCAAGAAGTGTCTGAGTGTTTTCAACATCTGGGAGGATTTTTGTGTCTGAGGAAAGAGAATATTGGTTATTCCAGTCCAGATCCCAACAGTGCACACTCCTCACAAAAACCCCAAACACTGTCATTGTATTCTGAAGCAGGAGGGGACGAAAAGTGGTTGGAGTCACCCATTTACCTTTTTCTGCCATAGGAAGGGTGGGTCAGTGAGCTATACGCATAGACCCAAATTCAACACACACTAAGCAGCCTGTAGCTGGCATGAGAAACAGCATAAATAATCTTGGATTAGACTTAATCCAAGCAAAATGATGAAGAGAGCAAATGCTGTTGTGTGGTTTGAACTCCTTGCACGGCAGTGGGAAAATACGGAATGCTGAGTAAGTGTCCTTGGAAAAATAAGGAAACTTAAGCTGAAGCTAAGGCAGGAAAAAAAATCAACACTGGAGATGTTTGATCTCATGGCGATTCCTGGGATATGTGTCCAAGTGGTCACAAAGGTCCTGTTAAAGGAAACTGCATACCACTGTTCTTTTCTGCCTAGTGACACACCTATCCAAGGCATTTTTTCTGACAGAGAGGACAGACTGGCCTTGTCCTGCTTTCTGATGGCTTGATGCCTTCCCCAGCTTTGCTACACCAGCCTGACAACACCAAGACTTCACTGAAGGGATGCTTAAGTCTTTGTCAAAGCCCCTTTCTGAGCACACGTGAGAAGAGCAAAGGTGGCTCCATGGATGATGCTGGGCAGATCACACTGAGGAAGATTTATGCTCTTGTCTGGGGAAGGTGACACAGCAGGATTCTTTCAAATCCTGTTGTGTGCAGGCACAGGGTCAAGAGAGAAAGGCATGATACTTCAAATGGTTTCAGAATAAAGCCTTAGCTTTCTTGACTGTCGTTTGATGCTAAGTAAGTTTCTGAAGACATTCTGAAGACATGTTTTCCCTTTGTCATTTAGGAACCAAAATTTCCTCTTGGCACAGTAGATGTCGGTCACAGAGGGAGAAAGTGCAGGTGACTTTACACGACCAAGAGAAGAATGAGAGGTCCAATATTAGAATGAGATGATCTGGTGGTAATGGAGTATCTTTGCTACCCAGAAAGCTCCTAGAAAGGAAAAAGTGACTGCCCAGAATGGCCCAGGAAAGTAGTAGGAAAGAAGTAAAATTTACAGACAAGCACTGGTGGAGATGGGCACTGTTTTGCCCTACTCAAATTAGTGCTCTCCCTTGAGGGGACCAGTGCCAGCCCTCTTACGGGACATGTCACACCTTCCCACCTCAGTGACTATCACTGCTCTTGGCACTATTTATTTACCAGTATGGACATCTCCTACAGAGCAAAGCAACGTCAAAATAATGACAGCTACTAAAACAGAAAGAGCACAGCAAGGTATTCATCAGGGTAGGTGCAGTGGTCTTGAAACCAATGCCTTGGAGAGATGTCATCTAGAAAGAGATTCAAAGTTTTACTAAGGATGAGCAAACAGAAAGAGCAAAAATAAAGTCAGAAAACTGTAGATTGAAAATTAATTAAAAGTAATTAACAAAAAGAAAAGGTTCTGTGAATGTCAGTCTCAAGGTGTGTATGTGAAATAGATAACTTTTATTTAATGCAAAAGAGAATAGCTGACTTTATTAATAGAACCCTTTGCTCAAGTAGGGCCACCTAGAGGCAGTTTCCCACAACCATGTCCAGACGGTTTCAGAATATCTCCAAAGATGGAGACGCCATAAATGCTCTTTTTCATCACTTCTTCAAATTTGAAAAATGAAGTTCAATGTGCCACACTTCCCATAAAATTTATTTTAACAAGAAACAACAGCTTGAATGAGAGTAGCAAAAGATTACTAAATTATTAAAGAATAACAAAGTTAGATGCATTAAGTATCTTCGAATTGACTTCATCGGTTCTGTGAAACCAAATGTATTTACCTTATCTCTACATTCGTTCAAGTGTTTATTCAATAATCTTTGAACTGTTGAGAATCAATTTTTATAATGGATTGGAAAGGTCCCAGAGGATTAGATAAGAATATCTTCCAATTTATCTCTAGGAAAATAAAAAGTCCTATCCATGGTCTAATGGAATGCTTCACCCAAGCACACTTCACAAGAAGATAAAAACCAAATTATTAAACAATCAAGATCAAAATGGCAAATACTAATGAAGATGATAAAGCAATTGAAAAGCCCACATGGACTCATCTAGAAGAAATAATTCAATTGAGTCTAATAACCTTGTCTGACAGGGGAACATGGCTTAATGAAAATAAGGAGCTGGCTGCTGTGATGCATTTTTACATGATCCTGCAAAGCATTCTTTTAGCAAATATAAATACAGTTTAGGTGAAATAATTACAAGGTTAGTGTTCAACTAACTGAAAAACTGTAATAAAGTGTTTTCCACTGGTTCAATGTCAAAATGAACAGACATTTCAAACATGGTTCTACAGGGCTCCAAACACAGGCTCTCTTCAGCATTTTCATTAACTAACTGAATGAGGAAAGACAACATGCATTTAAGGCATTTGAAGACGACGACAAGCTGGGAGAGTAGGCAGCAATGTTGAAATCTGAATTCAATGACACTTTACCACAATAAAAACTCTAAGAAAGCAGTAGCCTGAAATAAAAAAATAGATACAAAATACTACATTTAGGGAAAACTTTTTATGCATACACACACACACACACACATAGCTCCCAAATGCAATTGGGAACTTCTGCTGATCTAGAAATACTGTAGTAGGGATCCAGCATTTACAATGGACCACAAATTGAATACATCAAAGCAAGATGGTTACAAAACAAGACAAATCTCATTTCTGCGTTTACAAAGAGGATAATACATAAAATTATAATAATTAGTTGATTTTATATGCTATGTGTCCACTGGGGCCACAAAGAACATCACTGATATAAAATATGTGATGAAACTGAAGCAAGATCAGACAAGAAAACCGAAGTCCCCAGATATTTAGAGAAGACAAGGAAAACCTCAAAAGAATTTAGATGTCAGACCCCAAAACAGTTATTAAGAAGATAATTTTCCTCCACAGTCTGCATGTAAACAAAGAGAATCCTATTTTCAGTATGGAAGATGTTTGCTATGTATAAGGAAAATATTTCAAGGTGGACAATGAATGAGTAGGACAGTAGCATCTCTGCATGGCATGCCTTTGTTCAGGCTATGGGGGCTTGGGGCCACAACCATTCCCTTGATCTTCTCTTGCAGGGTCTTGCACTCAAGCAGATCTAAAAGCAGGTCTTCTCTTATAGGGATATGTGCAGGAAAAATGCTTCACCTATCCCACTAGAACATGGGAAGCTAAAGGCATTCTCACCTGGCCACAGGAAGGCACAAGATGAAAGCTCAAATTGCCATCAGGAGTACATGTCCTGAACAAGTGCTGACGCACTGACGACAGAGCAGGGGTCTTACCCACTGTCTACATCCAACACAATCTCAGGGGTCTAGATATGACTCCACTGACATGAGATACACTTAGTCATCTCATGCTGTCCTTTTTGGCCCTGAATTTCTGCATTTCTATGATTGCGAATCATTCCTGGCAGATCCAAGAGCAAACTGGTACACAGAAACAGACCTTGGATAGCATTTTCCATCAGTACTGAGACACAGAGGCAGATCAGCGCTAGGAGGTTTCCAGATCGGATCCTCTTTAGCTTGGTAAAAAAGGCCATCAAAAAATGAGATGATTAGTTCAGACACCAACTTCAGGTATCATGAGTTCAAGAATATAAAATCCATTAGCATAAAAGGATCTCTGTTTACATAAAGATAAAACTTTACAGTGGGAAGGGTATTAAATAAAAGTTGGTAAATTATGGCCAGGCCCCATGATGACTATATTCATTCTCTGTAAGCAATCTAATCTTAGATATCCCAAGTTACCACCTTTTTTCTTGTGATAAGTATTTCATATATATGATACTGGCTTCAGAAAATTGTGACAAACTAAGAAACTCCATTTCCTCAGCAGTGTCTCAGACAGCTGTTCACACTCTCCACTTCTTATGAGCAAAAAATAACTTACCTCACTCCAGTTGCCTACTACCCAGTAAGCATCACTGGGCAAACTGTTGGATGTTATTACGTGGCTGTTGTCTGTGACATTCATTAAAACACCCTCAGATGCTGCACTTTGGTTGTTCAGAGCGTGCTTCGGAGCTGAGGATTGTGTGCTAGTGGTTACGGTGTCAGGCAGCGTTATTTCTTCTCTGCTGTCAGTCTGATCTTGTGGTGTATGACCAAGCTCTGTGGGCATTTCTGTTACCAGTGCTTGTGGGGCTGTTACATCTACAACAGGCACATCAACTTGCAGACTAACATGGTTTGTTTCTGTTGGAAATGCTACTCTGCTAACAGGATTGAGCACAGAAAGGTCTTGGTGATGAGGTGCTGGTGGGGTCTGAGAAGTCACACTCTCATTCTGAGTGACAGGAGAGGCAGTGTCCAAGGTTGTACTCCTGGTCCTGATTTCACGATTAAGTTCTGTGCTGTAAAAGAGATCAACCGTTTTCTTGTTGACTCCAAGTGGCCCATCAGTGTTGTCAGATTCCTCAGTTAAGTAATCATAGCTGGAAGTTATTTCTGGATTACTGGTAAAAGAGGAAACAGGAGTGTCCTCACTCCCTGCAGTAGAAACTGGCTCACTTTTAGAAGTGTTTTCAGCATGCCTTAAAATTTCAGTACTTAAGCTCTTATGTAAAGGCCATGAAGTACTATTTTGATATGAGCTATTTTCAGAAGAAACAATTGGGTAATTGTAAACATCACCTGATTCAGAAAAATTACTTTGTAATGTCCTGTTGGCTGGTTCCTCTTTTCCTGAGACATTGACCAAACCAGAGGACGTAGGCAAACAGGGAGTTACACATTCATCCTTGGGTATTTTTGTTGTTGTATGGAACCTGGGGTTTGGTCTGGGTATTCTGTGAGGAAGACTCCGTTCAGGATTGGCAGTTGTTTTTCTGATTATGATCTTGCCTCTTCTGGGTGCCTGTGGGGGAATCAGAAATCTTCCAGCAGAAGGGCATTGCTGAAGACCACACAGGGCCTTAGAGTTTGGTCTCTTGGAACTATCACATGGCTCATCATTATTTTTGGCACAAGTGACATTACGAGTCCTTATTCCACCACCACAAGTGACTGTGCACTGCAAATGAAACAGAATTAATGTATCTCCCTGCACAGAAGTATCAGATGGCATTTGTTTATAATAAAGAAGCATCATGACAAAAAATCAATTACAAAGTTTTTCCTGAAGAACAAGCCTTTCATTCTAGTGATGTTCTGCTACCATGGAGTTCTTTCCAAATTTTTTGACAGTAAATGTCACCTTGGGGAAATAGCAGTGAAAAAATACTACATGATAAAGACAAAACATTGAAGTAATACGATAGGATTTCACTTCTTCATTGACTCACAAAGACACCTAGCCAATACCTTTTCCACCAGATTTATAAAAAAACAGACTAAAAACCTGGTATCGAACCCACACCTGACTGGCTCAGTGCTGCTCACAGTGCCACAAACCTGCTGTGGTGATCCATGCAGCTCACAGACCCTCACTGACTTTATGAAATGCATTTTTCATTCAGTCTTACTACAAGCATGAACTGCTGCCAGAGCTACTAGCATATCTGCCCTCAATTAGAGACTACCAAAAGTAATTAGCCAGCCTGGCTTCTATTTAAATGAGAGCATTGCTATGTATAAAGAGTGCTGGCAGCTAAGGAGACACAGCTTTTTCATCCTCAGGCCCACAGGTACAGCCATGCCTTCAGCAGCTGTCCCTCAACTAAGGATCTTGTAAAATCACACTTCTCTGGTTGGTGATATTAAGGCTGGATGACTGGTTGAGTAGGAGTGGAGATGTTACAAAAAACCTACTGGCAGAATTCTTCCTAGGAAGCCAGGAAGCCTAACCAGGCGCTCAACATGAAGTGATAAACTCTCCTTTTGCCAGGACTTTATTGCCCCTGGCACATTTAACTCATTTTAGAGCTAGTCTGAGTCATGGGGCAGTAGAAACACCAGTGACTTTGTGTTGCTGGAGCACTCTGTTCACAGCTGTACAATAACATCAGCTCTGCAGCAACATGAGCAGGAAAGCAACCAGTGTAGCTTCACAGTAGACAGGTTAACCAGCTCCTGTCATTTTTGCAGGTGAAATACTTGTCCTACACTCACTCTCCACTTTCTGCAGGTGTAAAAATGCATTTTTGTCAGTAAATTGTAAATATAATCCAACACCACATGAGCACAAGCAGTGTGCCATTCCTATATAATTGTACTGCTAGTCACATAAGTTCAATCTATTTTTTCACAGGTATTTAAAACATGGAGGTTACTCAATTAACAAAATAATCAATATTCTGTGATGATGGTTTGTGAGCAGCATAAACCAATCCAATACAGTCATAAGATTTTTTTAGTGCAGTATGTGACTCTGTTCTCATAGCAGTGAGTCTAGTAAAAACAAAGACTGAGGAGAAAGATGAGAGTAGAGGTTTCAAAAAAGAAGGGAAGATAGTATTTACAGCTGGAAGGGACCCTCAACAATCATCTACTCCAACTGCCTAAGCCCTTCGTGGCTGAACAAAAGTCAAAGCATGCTTCTAAGGGCACTGTCCAAATGCTTTCTTAAACACTGATAGGCTGGGGACATTGAACACCTCTCTAGGCAGCCTCTTCCAGGGTTTGACCACCCTCCCAGAAGAGAAATGCTTCCCAATGTCCAACCTGAACCTCTCCTGGTGCAGCTTTGAAGAACTCCCATATGTTCCCAATGCTGTGGGAAAAAAGGCAGTCTTGGATGCAAGAGATATGAATGTAAAGAATTTTAAAACACTTTGTTGACTTACAGGTAAGATGACAGTAGTCATCCCCCTAGTCTGGCCTACAGCAGCCATTCCTCTCACACAGATTCTTTAGCAGTAAGCACATTACATTCTACAGTCCCAAAAGCTCAGCAAGTTAACATGCAACACATCCTAAAGTCTTTGGGAAGCAGGGCTGTTTGGTTTTTTTGGGTTTTTTTTTTTTTCTGCACAAAGGATCTGTGAACACATTAAACTATAAAAAAGTATTTTAGAAAAAAATTTAAAAAGGCAAAACAGCAGGTCGTTGGTCCTCTCTGCTGACTATAATAGATAATTTTGGGAAAAAGTTCAATGTTTCAGTTGACATGAATTTACCTCAGTCCAGTTGCTCACTGTCCAGTCAGATGGGCACAAGACATCTCTGTTGCATGACAGATGGGTCTTTGGTTTAAGCAGGTGCTGGCACTCTGTGACATCCAGTGCTTGCTCATCAGATCCCACTGTCTGGATGCAAAGTACAGTTCTCTTCTTCTGGCCTGTTGGGCCACATGTGGTCGAGCATTTCTGCCACTCCCCTGCCCACCACCTGAAAACCAGCAGGGTGAGAAGCATCAGAAAACAACCCACCACAAGCACATCAAGGAAAAGGTCTTGCAAGACTGCAAGAAAAAGAGCCAGTAATTTAAAATCTGGGCTCAGATATATGCTCTTCACATAAGGTTCAGATCACTCAAGCTCTCCCATCCACCCTGTGCTCTAGTACCAGCCAGTCAGTGAAAGAGAGAAGACAGAAGTAGGCAGGATTTCCAGACAGAAGTAGGCAATAATCATTATGCTTCAATAAAGTGTAAAAATCTACTGAGTAGATAGTCCTTCAAATCCAAATCTGAGGAACTGCTAGCAATCTGCTTAAGCAAGTAATCTATTTACTCTATCCTATTGTTTGTCTGTTTATTGCTACCTCAGTACAGAAGAGTTAACAAATGAGAATCACTGGGGAGTCTGTAGCGACAGCACAGAGGTGGAAAAGGTTACTCATGTCTAAGCAGCCAGTACTGCACAAATACTCAAACTGGTTCTCCATAAGGGTTACCTCCCTCCACAAGGTCTCTTCCCATTAGGGGAAGCAGTGAGACACACAGCCCCAAAACCACGTTAGTCAGAGCTATGCTGTGTGGGATCAGTGCCCTGCAGTGCTGTCCCCCTGGGCATGGTGTCCAGGCCTGCATTAGGCTGGGCTTTTCTGTACTTCATTACTTCATGAAGCAGAAATGAGCCCCTTATGTGCCTCTGTCATGATTAAAGTTAGTCTTCCATACTGTGGTACGCAATTTTCCACCAAACTGAGGGTAACTCATCTACAACAGTATTTTCCGGTGCAAAACACCTTACCTACAAGAGCTGCTCCCTTTACATTTGGTTCACCTTAGCATTTCTCCAGCATCATCCAACTATTTTTTCTCATGCTGATCCAGAGCAGATTGTGCACCTGCATATCTGCCTTATGTGATAGGGGAGCAAAAATTTCCAGGTTTCTACAGTTTGAGAAGCATTGGCATCAACTGTGACATTTACCTGAAGATTCATCTTCATAGTTGAAAAAAAAAAAGAGAAAACATCAAACCAAGAAAACCCTTTTTCCTTAAGCATGCCCTAAGCAAGAATAAAACTTCAAGCTGCTGCATAAAAAATCTGGCCCAGCTCTAAACTCTAAGCCACAAAAGCTCCTTAACAATATTGCGTGTTCCAGAGTTTTCAAGGAGGTCACAACAAAGCCTTATAATGAAAACAAAGCAGGAATATATTTTAAAAACACTTTTCTAGAAAGAAAAGCAGAAAAAATTGCTTTTGGCTTACAACCAACAGTATTCTATTGATTTTGTTTTGGTTTTTTTTTCCTTTTAAGGTCTATGAACTTAGAAACAAAATAACCCTATTCTGATAAATACATCAAAGTTCAGGGTCCAGATTTATAACAGTTTTTATGCTTTGTCTTTGCTGATAATCCCTCTCCCCTCCCTACTTAGTTTCCATGTTCCTTAATTCATTTTTACTTCCATCGCAAATGAGCTGCCACAGATGTGGAAGGCACTGGAATCTATTCCCAAAAATTAAAGAAAAAACAACCCGAACAACCAAGACTCAGAGCCATCAAGCTACGATACAGCTTATTTGTGCAGCCATCTGGTCCTCTCTGTGGTACCTACACCTATCTTCTTCCTGTTTAGTAATCTATACATACAGCATTTCCTTTTAAGTTACCCCAAAGCCCTTCACGGCACTGACCGCTTTGCTCCAGAATGCAGTCCACTGCCACCACAACCCAGCGGTAAGGTCTCTGGATCAAATTAAACTAAAAAATATCCCAAAATATCTTCCCAAATAAACTAATCTTTCCAAATTAAACTAAAAAAATATCCCAAAATATCTACCCAAAAATATCTTTCTCCTCCTCTTGCCTTCCTTCAGATTGTTTCTTGTTCTTCCAGGTCTGCAAACAACAAAGGAACTCTAACAAGTAAATAAAAAGCAAGTACACCTCAGCCAAACACAGCAATAAAAAAAAAAGGAGTAAATTATCACCACCTGAATCAAGCCATTTCAGGGTTGCTACCATCCCTTGCATCTTCTTTACAATTTTATCTCTTCTATAATCTTGTAAATTACTGACATTTCCGCACAAATGGAACATAAATATGTGAATTGCTCTATTAATTTTAATGGGACCAGATTACATATTTCGAGGTACAGATATGCTAAACTGACAGCTCTTCCCCCTCAGCATTTTCAAATGGCTCTGACTGAGGGTTTAACAACTGATATGTTAAAATACCAATTTCCAAGCAATAAATTATCAGAGCTTACCACAGAACCTACCTTGAGCAGTAGTAATGGTGTGTGATTAACTGTTGCACACAAAACACTTTTTAAAAGCTGTGGAAGTAGTCAAAAAAGTCAGGTGCTCCACAGTTAGAACATCCCAGAATTAATATTTTATTCTATTCCATCTTCATGATCAAAATAAAACTACAGTCAGCCAGGTAATTTTTTCTGTAGACTTCTTCCTCACTCAGTGCAAGTAACTTCAAAAAACTCGCTCTAACTGAAAGTTTACTCTTAACAGTAACTGGAATTTCTGATGTTGTGTTTTCCTATTTTCTTCCTAGGGTACATGCATATGCCTAATTATCCAAGAGTCAGAAACCTGACATGGAATCACCTGTGCTCCTGTCTCTTCGTGGTTTCTGCTTGAGGACCTGAACTGTGGCATCTCAGCCAAAGGGGAACAAAGGCAAAGCAAGGATGGCAAAACAAACAACATCCATTTGTCTGTTCTGGTATAGGATGCCCCAGAGCAGGCTCTGGACCACAGAGAAGAGAGTAGCACCTGAGTGACCGCTTTGCCAAGCTCTGCTTATCTTGGAGCTTTTGCTATCTCCTCACAGTGCAGAGGCACAACCAAAACTAGACGTGACTGCCAAACACACATCCAGAATTAACACAGCAATCTGAGCTCTAAATATACAACTTCTGAGAGGAAGTGACCAAGATGTTGGATCATCCAGCCAAGCTAAAGACTGTGGTGACAGACTGGGACAAGCTGGTGGACATTAAAGCCTCATGGGAGTCAGCACCCAATAGTTATTCCTACCTCTGGTTTCTGATTCTATCTCTGGCATTTACTGCTACAGCAACAGAGTGGTTCTTAAGTATTAATGCATCAACAGATCCCTGAAAAGTGAAATGATTCTCTTATCTCCACAGGCAGGCATGCCATGGAAAGATTGTGGTAGCAAACAAACAAACAAA
>VXBC01003626.1:63463-130087 GCA_013399945.1 Ploceus nigricollis | reverse complement strand
ACCACTCTTCACTGCGGGATTTGGGCTGAGATTTGTTTATCTTTTGGAGCCATTTATATGTGTGTAATTATCACTGTGTTATTATTTATCTTTTTGAAATCCTGTTTCTTTTCAGATGAGTTGTCTGTCTATTGATGCAATTTGATATTCATGCAAGTCTTTCTTACAGCCCAGCTAGAGGCAAACTTTGAGGAAATGGAGAATCATCTGTTGTGTCTTGAGGAACTATGTGAGCAGTGTGAATTGGAAAGATACAAATGTATGCAGACATTACAGCTGGAAAACTACAAGAAAACAAAAAGGTAAATAAAATGCATGTTATAAATATAAATTAGCATACAATATAAGTCTTTTGTAGTTAACCCCCCCATATATAATATAATATAATATAATAATAATAGAATAGAATAGAATAAAGTAGAATAGAATAGAATAGAATAAGTGTAATAATAAGCATAAAACAAATACAGAGCAAATCAGCTGACAAACAAGAATGTTAAGGCTTAGACTTCTCAGAAGTCTGTAATTTAAACAGTTTAAAACTGACTTGTGAAATGGATTAATGAGGTAAGATCTGGTTTGTGAGAGCCACAACCATTTTATTCTTTGTCTGTAGCTTCTGTTTGATAAATTATCTATTTCTTATTTAGTGGTCTAGTAGCATGTTTTTCATCAGCGTGATTTAGCAGGGAACAGCCATCATTTTTTGGATAGAGCCTACTATAAAGCACCTGGTTCACTGTTGAGAAGTGGAAGGTCATCCAACAATTTCAGTTCTGCGGCTGCAGCACTAAAGAAAGGTCTCCTGCAAGGTTAACAGCACTGTCCTCACCTCTTGCACAGAATTTAGCCACCTCTCTACAGAACACTTTGTCCTCAGCAGCTCCATGTGGACTCTCAGTTATCTCACATAATGCCACGTGGGACAGTCATACCTGCCTCCAGCATTCAGACTTCCTTTAGAACCAACAAACTGCACTAAGTTGTCCAGGGTTTCGAAGGAAGGTTAGTAACCATCTGTCTGGATTAGAGGTGCCACATATGCTATGGAAAAGTGAACAGCAACTAACCCCATGCTGGGACTACAGCCTCGAGCAGAAGCAGATTTACAAGAGGAAAGGCTTGGGAAGAGTGAGTAATAATTCGTTCTTTGCTGCTATCTCTTCTGACACAAGAACTCAGGACCACCAACAGAAGACAGTGAGTGCTAGGTTCAAAACAGTTAAATGTGGTGGTGCTTCACACAGGCACTAGAGCCACGGTACTTCTTGCAGAGGAAGTTGTATACAACAGAAGTTTTTCAAGGTTGCAGTAGGAGGCTGGATGAGTGAGGTTCATTGTAGGCCACTGATTAGACAAGCCAAAAAAACCTCTGGAAATGCCGTGAATTAAAACCAGTTGGAAGCTGCAAGAGCATTACAAAGAAATCTGATTTATCTGTTTGACTTATTCCTCCTTAGGCATGTAGGCCCTGCTGAGAGCCAGAACAGGGACTCAGTCCCTTGGTCAAGTTCCTACAGTCACTTTTGTGTTACTAAGAGAAAAAGAAATATGCAACATGACTCTAGAATTAAATACATATGGTTTTCCTGCACTGCATTTTGTTGTGATTTTGCTGTCCTCAGAAGGATGACTTGTGATTTTCCCTGCAGCACAGAATGAGCTCAAGAAGCATCACAGGATGTCAGCACACAAGAGCTTTTCTGCCTGGTCTGCAGAAGAGTTTGGTTTATGTATGACATTGTGCAATCTGCTCAATAAGGGACAAATTCCCCTCTCTCACTTTTAAGAGCAGGTCAGAATAATGTTGTCACTTAGAACAAATGCCATAAATTAAGTTAATTAGGATTTTTAAAATTGACGGTACAGTTTGTATGTGCCACAAAAAAAACACCTCAATGTGTATGGGTAGCCTCAGCTCTTAACTAGTCAAGTAATAAAAAGTTTGGTCTACTGTCAATTGATTTCCTGGCAATCTACAAAGAATTATGAAATGCCGGTAGTCCATGCTGCAAGCACAAAGATATAAGTCCCACAGAAGCATCACACACTGTTATGAAGATACTTGGAAACAACTAATAAAACCAACAACCACACAGAACTTTTCACATCAAAGTTTCATGAAATTCACTGCTGGCAAATGCAACACAATGAACTCCAAGGACTCACTGCTTCGATTTGACTCTGAAAGACTGCTGTACCTTTGTGAACAGCATGATAAACAACTTTCACAGACAACAGAAGACAAAACCGAAGTACCTAAAGCATGAAACAAAAACCAATATTGATCTCTTTCATCAAATCTGTGCCTATTGTACAAGCCCACAGTTCTGCGGGCATCTGGAACGTTTAGTCTTCCTTACCCTACTAAATGCTAAAATGGTAGCACAGAATGGTAGCACAGAAAAATGGTAGCACAGAAAAACCAGAGATGAATATACATTAAGACAATGTTCTGAAAAAGGAAAGAATTATTCCCATGTGATCGCAGAATTAAAAAAACTGCACTTTACTCAAAGTCATAAATAAGAAGGAACATAATAAAAAATGCCAAATACTGTTATAAAGAAAGTATAAAAATTAGTTTTAGAAGTAGGTATTTCCACTCATTACCTCTATAAAAAGGACAAAGGTGCATTAAAAAATACTGAGAAATAACATCTAAAGGCTCTGCTACTTGTTTTTGGAACACACAGTAATTATTCTTAGCTCACTTGAACTAAGGCAAGAATACAGTTTTTAAATAAGAACCTATATGGTCTTCAGGCACACCTGCATCCAAACTGAACAAAAATAGTATCTACATACATGAGAGAACAATCTCTGCCATTTCCAGCACAGACTGCTCAGTAACTTAACTTAGAAACCTCTCAGGATGGCTCACATCTGATTTGTTTATTATGGGGTTCCTGGCACCTTGCTCGGCAAGGTGTGGCAGTCCTCACCATGGCAGCATGGAAGGCCGTGGATGCCATGCCAACCTGGCATCAGGAACACCTTCCTGTGAGTAAGGATGCTATTTACCACCCCCAGAGCCCCCCCAAAACCCGTAACCTGGGCGGGCAGTCCTGCTCATGGCACTTCTTCTGCCGCCCGTTCGGCTGCGTTGCTGGGTCACAGAAGGAACTTTTGACGGCTCCGGTTCCCGTCCCCATGCAGTGGGCGATCTGCCGCCGCAGCCCTGCCGGAGAGAGACACACACAAAGAAAGGAGCAGTAATCCCCGCGGCCTGCGGATGAGCTGCAGCAATCCCCAGGTATGCGCATCCTTCAGCCAAGCTGAAAAGGTTAAGCGGAGCTCTTTTGGATCAGATCAGAGCTCAAATGACAGATTAGAAAGCACTTCCCTTAATGTATTTGTTAGCCTCAGAAAGGGCTCCTGCAGGCCCTCAAGCAGGTTTAAATGGCTATGAAGGGTTCTTGAGTTACCCACAGACGAGGAAACACAGCAGCATCAGGCTATTCACAGCAAGCCTGGTTTTGTTGACCTTTTCTTTGCTCATTGGGAAGGCTGTTTAAGCAGAACACAAACCAGAGTCACAGAATAATCCTACGACTCTTAATGGGAATTCAACTTTTATGAAGTTTTGGTGCACATTTTGACTGAAATTGATGATGAAAAATGTCTTCTATTTGCTAAGTGAGTAATACACAGCATTCAGCACAACAGACAAAGCACAGTGCTGAAGAGACACACAGAAACAATCCACACAAACTGTTTGGGTTATTTCCTAACATTTCTATTTATACAAAACTCCACTCATTTAACAAAAAGAAACATGAACCAAAATACTACATTAACCTAATCTAAAGAAAGCCAGTTTCCAGGAGCCTGCTTCCCACATAGTTCTGCAATAATTTGAGGTAGAAGTTGCTGCAACCCAATGTAAACGAAAGTATTGCAATATTACAGTTTGAAAGATTGCAGTGAGACTGATATAGAGGCATTCAAATAGTCCAAACAAATCTTAAGGACTAAAAAGACTGAAAAATCATTTATTAACTCTCATTAACTGTGCTATTCATTCACAGCAATTAATACACACTGGTAGACCACTGCATCTCTAGAACTTTTATCTTCCTCCTGGGATGCACAGGGCCTAACAGCACTGTTATCATGACATCAAGGTAAGTGTTAGGCTATTTAGCAGTATGTTTAGGAAACAAGCTTTTCCTTTCCTCAGGCCTCCTAATAACTAGTGTGGGAAACTACATGGAAGATAAGAACATCAATCCACAGAAAATAATTGGGAAATAGTAATATATTGCTCTATATACTCATAGGATCATAAAAATATTAAGGTTGTAAAAGCCCTGTAGGATCNAACAAACAAACAAACAAGCAAAATGCACCATTTAGGTAATTAATTTGCATGAGCACTGTTTTTCCTCAGATTGTCAAAACAGAGAGTAGCCTGTCTGGTGAAAACATAACTTCAGGTAGTTTTGAGCTGCAGGTGTGAGCGTTCAGCTCTTCTGCAATCAAGCCTGGGACAGAGATAGGAAGAAAATCTCATTCTTTCAGGTGGCATTCAGCTGCCTTAAATGAGACTTATCTTTTCCTCACAAACTGGGTTTCTAAGGCTTGTAACAAATTAGGCAGAGCCCAAAAGCCTGTGACATGGTCCTCATCTATACACAGAAGATATGTGGTGAATGATGTGTGAATCCTGTCGAAAAAACAATAGCATGGGATTTTGGGACTATGGGGCCGAAAGTTCCCTCCTTCCCATTGTGGCATGTCACACATAAAGAGAGACTGTTGGCTTTCATTATGTATTTGTCTAGCATGCACAGCAAATACCAACAGTGCATGGATTCTGACTCTGTGCATTGGAATAGAAACCAGATTTCCTATTCTTATTATGTTGTTGGAAGTGTACTAAGCCGTCTGGAAGCAGGACAATGCAATAACAACAAATAAAAAGTAGCAGATTCCAAGTACTTTTAAAATAATCTATTTATGGTTACTCCGTTCAAGTGGGTAGTCAAGTTAAAAAGGCTCCGGACAATTTTCTTTACAGGAGAAAGCAAAGCTTTATTCATAATGCTATAAGCAGTTAAAATCTCACTCTTTTTCAAGTAGTAACCATTGATTTTAACATTAACACCTATGGGGCTTATTTTTAACATTGACACCTAAGGGACTAAATACCTGCCTACCAAAGAAACATTCAACTGGAAACCATACTCCATAGCACGATGTGGAAAAAAACAAGCATTTGTGCTACAGTCTTGATATACAGCACCTAAGCTATATCACTGAAGCAGTACATGACTGGCTGCATGACATTTTAACTCTCAGCTGTCCAGTCATCTTTATTTTGTTCTGAATCAANACAAATCCAATCATTAATCCTGCACCGGCTCAAGAACACAGAAAAGAGTTTTGCATGCATACTTGGGTAATTTCATAGAAACCAATGGAAACCTACATCCTTTTTTTTTACCACCTGAGAACATCAGGTACGTGAGGAAATGCTTTCACTTTTTGATTACTTTCAGACTTCTGACTGAGACATATAAAACAATTACTGACTACATCACAAGATTGATGACTGACTCTGCTCCAGCCAGATATGAAGGCTGATCTTCTAGAACAGTGATTACTGCCACCTGTAAGGGAAGATTAAGGGACTGAAGCATTCAAGGGTCCATGGTGCAGCTGCAAGACTGCACTAAGCCTGGACATGGTGATCTCTTATTCATAGGTGACTTCAAACAGGAGAAAGCTTTTGTCTCAGCATGGAACTCCCAGGGAGCAGTGCTCTCTTTTATGCCCTGGTATAAATGTGACAAGAAAATTCAGCAACCTTTCTGCTAGCTGTAAACAAAGCAGTTGGCAGAAATGTTTCTGTTACTTTCAAAATCATGATACGTTGCTGTTCCAAATACAAACAACAAGAAATCTTTTGCTTTGATAAATTTTTAGTGTCATTTCAGCTGCTGCAATTCATTTAAAAGTCCCTATAAACCTTTGCAAAAGTTTTGCTTTGAAGCTGTACATTCTCATAAAATGACCAGCTGACATCAATGAACTAGTTTATTCTAATAAACAACTTCTTTATGAAAGTTATGTGAACTGCCACTGTAGTTCCAAAATCTCTGGCAATTCAGCTCCAAAGTTGGAAGGAATCTTATATGCATATAGCAACACACACATATAGATGTAGGTTTGCATGCTATGACATAATGAAATGGTTTTATCACTTTGAGCAAGTTGAACTAGAAAACACTGCAGAAGAAGACAACTAGTCATTACTGACCCTGCCCCAGCAAGTATTTACAGTTATACAACTTAAGGGGGTAATATCCTATTTAAGCCACAGATTAAAAACTCTAAATATACTGAAACCTCAGTAAAATTTGAAACCTAAACATTTTTTCTAAAGGGCTTTGAAAGGTAGCTGTTTTCCTCTCTTCACCACTTTTACTCCTCTCTGACCTCAATGCTGATTAGTTCACCTGATGTGTACTATCTCAGCTCTGTGAAAAAAACCTTACAAGTATTTCTGGGAAAGATAGGAGAAACCAAGAAAGATAATCATCAGATCAGAGAATAATCTTCATTTCACTAAATCTGCTCAGAGATTCCTTCTGCTTCTCTGTGACACTTCATCCCTAACACAGGAGTATTTAGATGTGAGGCTGACCCACACATATCTTGATTTCTCACTTGGTTTGCAAAGAAAGGTACCAGTTCAAAGTCATCTGGGTGTGAAAGGCTTTTGAAAGAGAGATTAGAAATCTTTTTGCCGCAAAGCCCTCAGTATAGGCTGTAAACAACAGAAATTAAGGATCATAAGAAAGTGTATAAAAGGTGTATGAGAAACATGCATATTTAACTTTAGAGCTCATCTGAACATGTAATCATCTGAGTTGTGCACTTAGATGGTCCGCAAGGAGTTCACTTTGTATTTAAATGAGCAAATTATATTCTGTGCAGGCACAAGTTATGCACAGAATACAAGTTTCAGTCTTTACATTCTCAGTGCTATAAAACTCAGACACACAACAGTGAATGGAAACAGAGTGACCTTTGTATTCTAAAACCAACACTGCAAATTCAGGAACATTTGGAGATAATTTTGCAGAGCGGCCTTCATAAAAGTTGTAAAGGATTTAGAGGGCACATAACAGTTAACCCCAAAAAGAATCTTAGAGTTAAGTCCTTTTGCAGAGCTTTGAAAATCTTCCAATTACCAATACTGTCTATGGAGAAACAAAGTTTTGATATTGGCTAATATTCTCCCTTAGCTGCAGCTGTGCTGTGCTATGCTTTTTGTTATATTTAATGCCACTCAAAGCTGGTTCTAAAAAACAAGACCAAAGCCTTTAGACAAGGAGGAAGTATTTATACTTGTAATTCCAATATAACCCATTCCGTGATTATTTAAAGAAGGAATAATAGGTAGTTGGTCTAGAAAAGAACCTCAGTGACACATTTAAATTAATCTGCATGTAAAAAAGCTTACAGGCTCTACTTGCTGTCTTGAGAGCAGGCGCTGGTGGGACAGCTCTTGTCTAGAGGGTGCAGCAGTTAGTAGGACACCGGTGTGCCCACATTATGACTGCAAAGCAATTCCTTTCACCACAAAGCAAACGGCAGGAAGAGATTCAACCTGTCCTGCACTGAGGACAGAGAAAGGGTTATGACTTTTACTCCAAATGATCCCCTTTGGTCCTTGTTTGCCATGAACTGAATTGCAACGTAATTACTCATCTATTTTCTACATTGCAAATGATTATCAGGTATTGCAGTGTGTTCTCCTTTTCCCTGCATGAAGCATTAGGTATACTTGCCACAGAAAACCTTGATTTTTCAGAAAGTATTTTTTTCCCCATTCAGTGGTGTTACGGTAGACTGGCCAGAGCCCTCTTTGACACTACAATAGGTGGGAGCACATGAAGGAAATGAAGAAAGCCATGAGAACATTTGAATCTTCTGTTTCTCCACTGCAGTGGAGCTGGAGAAGGATATGCATCAGGGCATGGCATGGCGCTACCTTGAGGCCAAGAATCTGGGGGCAAATATGTCCAGAGAGCTGCCCTGGGCTCATTCTGGGAAGAGACAGCCTTCCCTGTACAAAGTCTTTATTCATCACTGGGACTTTTTCTGGGTACATTTCCCATGGATAAGGAGCTGCACTATAGGGCTAAAATAATTTTTTTTTTCCTCTTAGGACTGATGAAGATTTCCTTCATCAGTCTATTGCCCTGCCTGTAGCCCAATTTCTTATTCCCTAATGCAAATTTTCTTTCCTGGCTCCAGAAAGCATTTGTTTGTATTGTCCTGATTTCTGTGGCTACGAAAGGCTGAAGTACCCTTGGATATATTCTTGTGGTTTTGGCCAGTGGTGATGAAAGGACCTGTGCTGGATCTTTGGCAGGTCCAGGTTTGCCAAGAGAACAGAAGTCTAGGTAAGGATGAATTTCTCCCACTGACTGTGGCTGTCAAAGTTAGTTCAGCAGTTCATCTTTCTTGGTCCTCCTTTTTATCCTAAATAAATATCCAAAATCCAAAATATTGGTTTATTGTTTACCAAATGATAATTGCAATTATCCTTAAAAGCTATGTACTACTAATCTTAGGCTAAATTAATACAGCTTTTCTTATTTATCTCGCTGTAGGTTTATCTTCAATAGCACTTGTCCTGCAGCACACCCATAGCAGAAGATGATCTTGTCTACTTCAGTGCACTTTTATCTTATAAACTCCTCAGAACACTTCAAAATGCCAATGATTTGGTACAACAACTGTGTTACTGCCAACAGCAATAAGTTCTGAATCTAAGCAGAGTGAACATTCACATAAAATCAATTGCATCATTCACAGCCATAAGGAAGTTTTGTCGAAGTCAGCTGGACAGCAGGGAGAATTTGTTCACTGAAAGGGTAGTCAAGCATTGGAACAGGGTGCCCAGGGAATTGGTGGATTCACCATCCCTGGGAGTGTTCCAGAAACAACTAGATGTGGCACTTAGGGCCACAGTTTAGTTGACAAGGTTGTGTTTGGTCAAGGCTTGGGACTTCCTGATCTTGCAGGTGTTTTCCAGCCTTAGTGGTGCTATGAATAGTGATGCTGGTCCACATCCTCATGGCCCAGAGCACAATCAAATACAACGTGAACCTGTAGAGAGCTGCGGGGAGATTGGCATATCAGACTTCCCCACTCCAAGTGACGTATTGGAGCTCTGTGCCAGGATTTCTCTGTTTTAATGAGCAGGGAGTGAGAGAAAATACCCTGATTGCATCACTGCATTAGCAAACTACATCCTTCTTTAGACCTGTCCAGTTACTTCTCTAAAGATCTATATCTCAGAGGAAAGAGGGCTACAAGTTTATTAATTTCTTTTCTTCTGTCCATGAAGGCATGCAGAGATTTGGTGAGGTGTCTGTTGCCCTTCATGAACTGGGATGCACCTTTTGGTTCCCCTTCCAACTGACGCCACCAAGTCCATAATCTCGTCTGAAACACATGATTTCTACTTATACAAAGGCAGTAAGCTCAAGAAACATCTACTAAGAGCAAAAATGCAGCAAAGAGAGGAAGTCAATTAGTAAATAAGAACTGAAAAAATCTTACATACCACAGTTATCTATCTAAGTAACCTATGTGGCAGGAATCAAAGCCACATCACACAGTTTGTTAGCCAGAAGAGAGTACACAGGGCTACAATTTACCTAGTGAGAAACACTTCTGGGAAAACTGCAGCTAATGTAAAAAGAACCTCAAAACAGCATAACAGTCTACTAACACATTCCTGTCCTCTCCCCTTTTTATCACAACAATTTTTACATTAAACATGACTCAGAACTAGGCAGGCATCAGAAATAAAACTTAAAGAACACAATTAAGCAAAACCACTTGTTCTGCGTACCTATTTAAAGAAAATGGTGGGTGTCTCCCCACCAGAAAGCACATAAAGTTTTGTGCTAAGAGACTCTTCTCAAAAAAAATCCTGAAAACAAATCACAGCATCTATCTAATCAAGCATACATATATATGAATGAACAAACATCTCCATAATATGTTGATTATATATATAAAAATATTTTAAATAATATGTGGATATTATTGGGATGGGATATTTTATACTAGGCTTCTAAAAGTTCTTTTTTTAATCTTATACAATTAGGTCATAAAATGCCTTTTGTCAAACCATTGAAAATGTATTATTTTAGTGTCTTCCCTGACAGAAGAGATTTAAAAATATTACTCCTGCAATCATCACTACTTTGAGAATCACAGCTGGGTTTGTTACAACAACCCTTGTTTGTCCTTTTTCTTTTCTTCCACAAAGCAGTTAAAAAAGCAGTAATTATGAAAAACCACTAACAATACTCGAGCATTAGAAAAGGTCTTTCTCATTGTTGTAACAATGATCTTCTACTCTTCTGTAGAGTTTTCACACTGTACAGAATGGTCAAAGAACAAGCTTATGGTTGTATCTCCAGAATTCTTTTACTGTCCTGTGAAAATCAAGAGCTAATTCAGACAGAAGGCTATAATTCCTTTCCCCCAGGTTCAGACTTCCCTTCACATACAACCTTTTTGTCACATTTTCAAAATTATTCCCACAATAGATGGATTTAAAAAAAATTACTAATGCAAAGACTTGGTCTCTTTATCCTTTTGTTGGTTTACTACAAATATTAACTTTATCTCATTGATGTTAGCTACTTCAGAGAAAGTTCTTCTGCTAGGATTTTGTGTGAGTTTCCAGAAGCCAACTTCTAGACCTGCTGTTCAATCCTACTTCACAGTCATCATTCTGCTTGTCTGGTTTAATGTGCTGCACAGAACTACAGTATAACTGCAGTGGCTCCCAAGCTATTGCGAAACTGGTAAACACATGGAAGTTCTCAAGACTAATTGCAATTAAGTAATTATTGAGCAATGCACAAAAAAGAGTCATTGCTTGTCAAAGCAGGACAGAAACGAAGACTATTTTTTGTAGTTATTATATAGAAAAGACTTAATAAGGAAACAACAGTAGGTCATAAATTTGTATTGCTGGAAAGAAGGGCTATGGTGAACAGTATCAACAAAAAAATTATGAGAGAAAGAAAACTGTACCTTCTTATTTTGGTTCACAGAAGCTGAGAATTTCAGGGCAGGTGTTTTAGAAACCTATTTGACTTAAATAATTTTAAAAATCTTTATTTAAAAGTCAAAATACATTATTCACAGAATCACAGAATGGCTGGGGTTGGAAGGAACCTGTGGAGCTCATGTAGTCCCAACCCCCCTGCTTAAAGCAGCGTCTCCTGGAGCAAACTGCACAGGGTCACAACCAGGCAGATTTTTAATGTCTCCAGCGAAGGAGACTCCACAGCCTCTCTGGGCAGCCTGTTCCAGTGCTCTGCCACCCTTAAAGTATTCCTCACATTATTTTTGTAACCATGTGATCTGATTTCCCACCAAATGCAGATTAAAGAACATTACCTCTTTGAGGACTACATCTAATGAAGGCAAACAGTAAGAGAAAAAGGAAGTGAGGAATTACCTCTTCCACAGGTAACACTGCAGGCTGTCCACTCTCCATATTGCCAAAAATACTCTGGCTCTCCAATCGCATTCTCATTACTTTCTTCTTTGCGTACAGTGTATTCATACTCAATTCCAGGGTTAGTTTCTTGAAAAAGCAGCTGGAGAGAGTGGGGTTTATTAATTGTTTAATTAATAATCTACTGGTCAAAAACTTTCAAACTGTGAAATGGGAATAATTAAAGCTGCCCATAAAGTCTGTTACCAGTTCAGAGAAGCAGACTTGCAAAATTGCCACTTCTTTGTCGACAGTGGCATACATGAATTTTTCAGACACAGCTGTTTACCATGCATTTCTGCAAACACAGGTGGAAATAAATGGGTCGCCATAATTGGTATTCCACTGACTAGAAGAAAAAATAATGCAAAGTCCATCCAAAGCATCCCTATGCTGCTGATTAAGAGCTATTGCCTATCTCCATTATTAATTATAATTTTACTACCTACTGAAATAGCTGTTACAAAACAACCATTAAGTCAGAAAATTCCAGATGCTATTCAGACATTACTTTAATATTATTTTTCAATTTTTTCTGAATTAAGAAGAAAAATTCCAGCTGAGAAGGGGCACTCAAAGAAATTTACCTGAGAAAGTAAACATCATCAAGGGAAAAGAAGATTTCAGCCATGAACTTTTACTCTTCTTCCCAGCTGTACTAAAAGTGAAGTCTGAGCAGTCATTAGTGTGGTCTTCTCACCAGACATTCAAAGTGTTAAAGTGGTCTACCATCACACCTCTAATACTTCTTTTGATTGCATGGTGGATACACATGCAAACAAGCCATGAGAGATACTTCCAGAGATCAACGGGCCACTTCCAAATTATTTTTTCAGAACTGACAGAAGCTGGTTATGATTAAGTCAGAATCCATAAAGTAACATGAAAGAAACAAAAGAAATCAGCCTTTGTGGATGTTAAATGGGTGAGTTTCACTTACCATAAGCTGTTAACCCATCTGTGTAATGCTGTATGCTTTTCTTGCTCTGTGTAAGCTGTCACTGCTGTCAGCTGTCCCTAGCTCTCACTGTTCACTGCCTGACATCAGCTCCCTTTTTGTGACAACTTATTTTTCATCTGGATCTGGTTCACATCACAGCCATGTGTTGGTCAAATTTGGTACAAGAGACAAGGAAGTTTGGGCAAAGGACTGACCAACTACAGGCAACAGGATCCCTGTCCTACTGGCAGCACANNNNATGCAGCACAGGATTATACCAGCCTTTAACAAATATTGGAGTGCAACACAGGACTTGTCTTCTTAGGCAGGATGAACAACCCTCAAAAGCAAAGTCTTATTTCTCTCCAAAACAGCTCAACTGTTTTTTTTCTTTTTCAAGACAGCACATTAATAGCACTTTATATACCAACATACATATTTTCCCAGCCCCACTTCCAGGACCCTAGTGCATTCTACTGTCATACAAAAGAGCAGGTTTCTGCTCCTGATCTCCTGTTTACCTGAATCCATATTGATTCATTGGTGGGTCCTGGAGCAGTCAAATTTTCTAGATCCCCTGTTCTGTCATACTGAAATATTGTGCCTGCCACTTTGTATTCACCATTCCACTGGATGATGAAGCCTCCATTCAGGTAGTATTTTTCTGGGTCTTTGCTTCGCATAGCAAGGAAATTTCCTGATTCTGTAACTTCCATGACTTTGATTCCCCTTGCACCTTTTGGAATTAGCCCAATATCAACATATCCTAAGAGACAAGAAAAATTTATGTAGGTGAACAACAGAAATGTCACTGCATTTTACTTATTTGTAAGATGATTAAAACAACAGCTTTGCTTGAAAAAATACATAAATGTGCTGTTACAGAGCTTGTATTTAATTTTGTTAATAGTGTGACTTTCCAAGTCAGGGTTTCTGGTATCAGTTAGTGTTTAGGGGAATAGTGTTTAGGCAATGCCAGTGGTATTTAGAAGGGATGCGGAGGTGAATGACTTTCAGAGCTGTGCCAGGGGAAATCTACTCCACACATGAGCATCAACATTTCCATACCCATGGACTCTGGCATACTGTAATCTGGAGAAATGCCAGGGAGTTCCAGCAAGTTAATAGCTTGTTGTAGGAAAGGTTTTTTTCAATTTGCAAAGAACATTTTCATCTGCACCCAATGTACAGTTATGCACAGAATTCCATGTACCCTCTCCTAAGGCATTTAACTTCTCTGTGACTGTTTGCCTTTCAACAACAACAATAACAAAATAATGTTATTCAAATGCCTCATATTACTATAAATTCAGCACATTTTTGTAAACTACTGATCTTCATAACAAAGTTCAAGGGCTCTTCGTGGGTAGTTATCTATTTAGAGATTTTTGGTCTGTGTGTTAAGAATGACCCAAAGCATCTATTACAGAATTTTGTTCACATCACAGGCAATATGTGATGACTCTGTGCTTCTCACCTTACAGGAAGCTGCTATTGTTGTTGCTACTAAATTGTAAAAATAGGAAGTTCACATAGATACTTGAACACAAACACAGGTAGCTTTCTTGTTATTGCCCCTAGCTGAGCTCTAGAAATTAGATGGATGCCATTGTTACAAGCTGGTGCACCGGGAGTGTGAACTGCCTTTTGTGCTGGTTTACTTCAAGACTGAAACATGAGTTCCCTAGTTCTCATCACACCTTTGTGAGGTCATGAATTAAATTCTGAGAGTCACATCCTATTCACCTTTCTTCTGAAATGAGCTTATCATCTTTGATTACTCACTCACATGAGTGAGATAAACCACAATGGGCATGATAAGCAATCTTCAGTATCAATGTTCTTCTCCTACCAGAACTATTTATGTGCTGTACAACAACCTGCTGCTGTAAATAAGTGCTTGAGAGTCTTTAACATCTGATTTTCTTTGCAGCTCTTTTGTGGTGTAATAAATATCGGTTAAAATGTCCTATGCTGCTTATGGTACAAAATAGAATCTGTCTACTTCAGGTCTTTCCTAATTAGATTGATAATATATAATTATATATATGGATTTCCAGTGATTGATGTTTAAGAAGGAGCATTTTCTGAATGTTACCTTTTGCAAGTCTCCTTGACTGATTATGGAAATCCTAAGTGAATTAGTTTTTTCTAACTGAATGAAGTAAGAAAATCTGGAAGCTCACTGAATGACTTCTATTATTCAGGAAATCAGTGGTCTAGGTCTATTGTAAGTAACCAACTCTAATGATTCTCCCAAATGTTCTATTCATTCAGTGAAGACATGTTACCGTGTGTGATTATGTAACTAAAGGCTTGATTAGAAGGCATACTTACAACCAGGACAAATTAACACAGCATGGAAAATCTTAATTATGTCACATCCTGGAAGCTTGGCTTTGCAATGTTGGTGTCCTTTTACAGTAGGGTTGGGTTGGTGTTTTGTTTTTTTTTCTATTTAATTAGAAACATTTGTTCAAAACACAAAGCATAAAACTATAAGACAATTTGTATTCTATTACAACACAAAAACCTGTATATCCTTTCAAGATTTTGCATAGTTATTTTTGTCTGAATCACCTGCTGCTGCTCATAACCCTTATTTCAAATGTATTGCAACTGTCTGGTAAGGGAAGTTATCATTTGGTTCAGTGTATCATCTTCTGCCTTCTCCCTGGCCCTCCCCATCAGCTAAATTACTTCCTGATTTCCCAGAGCCTCTCGCTGATTCCCAATAAACATTATGTGATTTTGAAAGGAAAGCTAATCAGCAGCAAGCTTTTGAGCTTGTCACTCAACATTAGTAATTTTTTCTTTTAAAATTCTGTGGATGGTGTTTATGTAAATGTTCCTGGTTATGTGGTTTCATTTGATAAGGATCTAGAGATCCAAGATTCAATAACAGTCAAATTGTCAGCTGTCTTACCTACACTGGGCTCATTAAATACTGGAGCAACCTTATTGTGGGTGCTACTGCACACCTGTGAATTGGCAACCCTCAGATGCTATTAAACCATCCGTTTTTAATTAAAATGAAATCTACATGTTCCCAAAACAGACATGAACAAATTAATGAAACCCTTGCTGTATGCACAGCTCTACAAGGACCTCCTTCCCCAGTTCAGTGAGAAAAGAGTAGTTTTACTCAGGCCATTAGCACAGCATTGCAGATCAAATGATTACCAGATCTGTCTATGCTCAGAGCATGCATTTTTTTCTGGCAGAAGCATGATTCACTGAAACACCCATTTGCAATTTCCCACATAGATGATCACTCCATTTTCAATGAGAAGCACTTTAATCATTTTTACGTAGAGAAATGACCCCACCAATGGAAGAATTTAAAGGAAGAACCCATATTACCAAATCCTTCACTTTGATTAAACATCATCCTCACTGTACGACAAGCAGAGCCATCTCCCAGGCAAACTCCACACTGGTCTTCTGTTGCATTGGAATTTATCTCATAATCACAGCCAACAGCCTAGAAGGAAAAACAGTGTCAGAATAAATGCAGCCTCCACAATGAATTACTGAGTGCTCATCTATCACTGCATTTCTGAGCAGGGGAGTAGTATATATGCTGTATAGTGCATTACACCAAGGTGAAAAACAAACTAATAAACAATAACCATCACCATGTCACAAAACATACAGCAGTGACCAGTCAGTTGAGACAGAAATGTGCCACCCAAATGGCCTCATTATCTGGGACTGGGCTCTACATCTAGGATTTGTGTCTGCTTTCTTAAGTCACAGAGCCATCCACAGGTTCCTGGGAATACAATGCAGTAACAGAACTGAAATCTCTGCCAGCTTTTTGTGGCCATCTCACAGCACAGAACTTCTACTACAGTCAACCCCCCTGGCAAAGAGAAACTCTTCAGCAGGCATGAAGTTTTACATCAATGACTCTCCAGCTTGCCAGCATAGGGGCATGGGTCCAGATACAGTGGGTCAAGTGGGTCAAGTTCTAGTAAAAACTGATTTTCCAGTTTATGCTTGCTACAGGAAAAAAGTCAGAGAAAAATGTATTCATCCTGAGTCAGGAAAAAACTTCCTTGCCCAACCCAAAAAATTCTGTGCTCTAATGTCTTTAAATTTCAACAGAATTTGCATTTGGTTTTGGGATTTTTTTTCTACCTCTCTTCGAAAACAAGCAAGATTGCAGAACGCAGCATAAAGTCCAACAATTAGCTGTTGTTAATAGCATTTAAGATACCTGGAGACCTCTGATACAGTTGAATAGCCACAAGTCTGGTGGTATGTCAAGGTTTTGTCTTGGTTTGAGATAGGGGATAAGTATCATAAAGTCACCCCAAGACAGGTGTTCTCAGCTGATTCTTCTCAAAATAAGCTTTCAGGTGCTATACCTGCCAACCTGTATAACATCCTCTTGATGTATGAAAATCTGATATATAAACCTCTTTTGATGTTGATCTTATTTTACCTTGAGTACATCAGCTACTGTATTTTTCTGCAAGATTCTGACAGGAAAATCCATCTATTACACTAACCTAGGTATACAGGCTCCTGCATTCTCTAGTATTCTTCTATAATTTTCAGCTTAAGAAACACATGAACATTCGTCTAAGTGCCAATGATTTAATGAACAATTAGAGAAACTGTGAGAAACAGAAGCAAGGAAAGACCTCAAGCTACAGATGGTGCCAAACTGCATCATTTAAAAGAAGATTCAAAAAAGAAGATGCATCCATCACTTACTGCCAATTCATATCCAGCACCTTTCATACCAGCTCTGAAAAGTCACAGCCATGTCAAAAGGTTCTGCAGCAGCCTTAGCTTCTCCCTCCTTTCAGTGAAGGTCACTTTCAAAAAATGAAAGGTTTTGTAATGTCTCTCACACAGACAGATCCTGGCACCAAGGACCACACTTACGAGCAGAACAGAAGGTTACAGAGATAACAGTATGTTAGCAAGGTGACTAACTTTCTGCCTCCAAGTATGTAGCTATTTGACCAGGGATGGATTTAATCAACTATTCAGAATACACAGATGCCACTGCTACACTAACAGGATGTTCCTTTATCTTTCCAGGTGTTCAGATCTGTCTCTTCACCAGTTTATCTTTAACACTTCCTAATAATTTAGAGAGGCTGAAGTGTTGCTGTTTTCTCAGTGATGCATTCCACAGTACATCTACTGTACTATTAGTACATCTATTAATCATCTGCAAACAGTGAAGTCATAGTTATCTGGCTTATTATTAGACCAGAGAAATAATAAGACACTCTGGAGAGTCATAGAATTTGAAGTTTATTTTCTATACTATGCACATATATACTTTAACAGAAAGGGGGGGAAAGTCTGAAGATGGAACTCTTGTGCTTTGCTATTAGAAAATATGATCAGTGACTGCTGGGAGCTTGTATTTTGAATTTCTTTAAAAATTACTTGCCTTTAAATTGTGTATTTTTTGCCAAATTATCATTTTCTGGGAGAAAATTCATATTTTGGAAAAAGTTTCTGGCCTTCTTTATTTACTGTGCATTCTTGTTTGAGAGGCTGCACACAGAATTAATTTATCTAGTTCACGCTGTCAATCAGATACTTTGAAATGAACATCACTGAACATATTTCCCTTCCAAGTACTGTGTGGTGTAAAAACCCTCAACAGTTTAACTAATTAGTTCTGATTAGAACAGCTGCAGCCTTGACTCTAACTGAGATGGCAGCAACACAGCATCATCACTTCCCTGCCTTTGGGATTGGCAAATCAGTGCTTCCGCATGGGCTGTACTCCATCAGCTCTGTCACAAACAGCTCAGATCTCTCCCACTTGACCATTTCCTTTAGCATGGTCTATGGCATCAAAATATGGCATCACTGTGATGTGAAGAGAATCCCTTTGTCCCTTCCAATAATAGCAGCAGTTTGTATTTCAGCGTTCTTCTGATACATGAAACAGTTTTTATCTGATCAGATATGAGCCTCACCTATACATGCAACATTCCTACAGATTCCTGGGGTTTTGGAATACCCAAGAATGAGGCAGGGCAGACAATTTACTCTGTTAGAGTAAATAAAGCCTTTGCTTTATTCCCCAGCCCTGGGGTGCTGCTGGTGTTGCCGTGACCTTCACATCTAACAGCAGGGCCTCATCTTACAAAGCCATTAAAAACCATCACAAAGCAATATTCTCATGTGTCAGAATAAACAGCATTCATTTAACTCCAAATACATTTCCATGAACTTCAATTTCCAGACCATGTTTTCCTTTATCACTCCAGTGAATACCACATTACTTTTTCCATCCATTAGAATAATTTCAAGATACTTCATTCTTCTTTTTACTTGCTTTCCTCATTATTCTTATTCTTGTGGATGCCCTTGCTGCATTTTTTAAACATGCTTCAAACTTTCCAGAAGGTCAATATGACCCATTAATGTGCATTTGCAGTCCAGAACTAGATGATACTTAAGGTCCATTCCAACCTGAACTCTGTGATGAATTTCTGACAAGCATTTGCTAAAGGGGTTCTGGAGACTAATGCAGGTTATAAAGCAGGAAAGAATATTAGCAGCAAATAGGCTCTGATATTTTTACACACATATGTCCTTGTGCACCCTTTGCCTGTGAACCATGCTGTGTTACAGGAACTACTATGTGCCATGGCATGGGCAACACAACTTAGCATCCCTCCCTACAGCCCTTTGTCATTCTCCCACTCACCAAGAGCTTTTTCTAATGCATCTGAGATCAGCTTTGTTTCTGGTCACAGCACACAGTGCAGAGGCAGATGTAATGACCTGAACTGCCTGGCTGAATTACAGAAAGGAGAAACAATTTATTTCCTGCTGCTCAGTGACTAAAGGGAAATCTGCCAGAGATATTGGCCTTTTTCCGCTTCCAGAGAGAGAGGCTTTTTTGTCAGATTGGCATGGGGGGCAGACACAAGAAGTCCTTGCTGTCACTGAAGGGCATGGCCTTGAAGGGTACTGCTTGAATATCCATTATGTGAATGCTATATTGAACTTTAAAGTCTTCCCTCCTTTTGTCTCCTCCACTAAATCTTCAAATAAAGAAATCATGTTTACTTCATGTTGGCCATGACATTGCCTTGAATGAAGAGAAATGTGTCCTGATGTCAGTAATTTAGCTTGTAATTTGTCTAAATGGGTCTGAATCTAATGTCCCGTTGGACTAGCAGTGGGAGGAGAAAGCTGAACTATAGTGTGAAGCAGTGAAGTTACTGCATAAAAATCCAAGCTGTGTAATCTGCTTTTCAGTAAGAGAAAAAACTGGTTCCTTCCACTTTTTTCCAGTACTACACAGCTGTGTAATTCTCCAGTACAATGTCAGTCTCTCACAATCACAACTGTGAATTGCCACTGAATTTGCATGACTGAAGGTCACTTAGGCCTATCAAAATTCTGCGCAGGGGATGAATGGCTGTTAAAAACATCAGAGATGCAAGATCCTCCACCCTCAGCACCTGCACACTCCAGTGCAAAGAATATATAAGCCTTGACTGTTAGATGATATGATGGCTTGTACTTAATCAAAAAGCCCCATTATCAGTGCTAAACAACCATACTCTGGTGGCAGTATCTTCATTCATTAACACTGGGGGAGCAACTGATTCACATAGTAAGAATTAAGAGTGCAGTTGTGATGTATAATTTAAGCACAGGAATATAGGCTATGTGCTTTAAAGATCTCCCAAATAAAAGGGGGAAAACAACAATTGAAAAATGAGTGCTAAGGCATACAGTAAAAAAAAAAAAAACTAGTCATAGTATAGCTTGATGATTTGAGATTAAGTTATTGACAGATCTTGTCAGATATCCTGACAGAATTCTTCTGTGTAAGGTCAGTGTTGTGAGAGGACCCAGCTATTTTATAGGGCAGGCCTTCAAATGAGTTAACAATTTTAGCTTGTCTTTGAATTGACAAGTTCTAAAGGAATGCCATGCAAGCAACACACCACTGTAAGCCTTCCTCCAGCACTGATGCACAGGCAGCACTTCCAAAAAATTAGGAGATAGTGGATAAATTAAAAGGACCAAGTGAATCAGTGGTCTCTCTGTACTTAATTCTCACTTGAAGATGCACATTGTGGCTTTGTCAGGCCAGCTAGGAAAGCATCTAATATAGCTCAGGTAGCTAAAATGAAGCATCTCAATCCACACTTTGCCATCAAAGAAAGACCAGTTTCTCTGATTGCTCTGAATAAATTCATGACAAACTGCAAAATCAGACTAAAATCAGATGAATTTAGAAGATGAAATTCTTTATTGGATCTATCTTGTTTTGACATACCCACTAGGAACACTCTGAACTTACTTGATAAAAAATAGCCACTCTACATGCCAATCACATGTGAGCAATTTAGACAGTGGATGTAATATCATACTAATTTAATTTTTTTCTCAATTTCAGACCAAAGTGAAGTGTTATTTTTGTACTCAGGACAAATTTGAAGTGCTCTTGTGAGATACAGTTCTGAAAACCAGAACAGCACTTTAACACTTGTGAATGTCTTTTCCATATCATTAGCAACATGTTGCAATCAAATGATGACAATGATGTGCCAGACTAATTATTAAATGAATTTCCAGATTTATTCTCCAGGACCTATAATGTATCTATTGTGTTTAGCTAGCTGGACTCAAATACTAGTGAATTAGATGAAGGTATATGAAAAAGCTTCTCCTCAGGTGTTGTGCTGGGTACCTATTTCAGATGAAAGCATGCTATCTTTCAATACTGTGAGCTATTTAGGTTACCTGTTCATCATTTGGTCTCATTTTGCATGGCTATATTATTCATTCTGTGATCCTGACTCCAAATTAATCTGTTTGCCAGGGGATGTGAAGCAGCAGTCATCATGTGCAACACTGACAGCACTTTGGAGGGAATTTCTCAGAAACACTTTAGGTCCACAGAACTGTTAATGCTGAACTTTATCTGGGCTCTACAAACTGCCATTAGATTAGTTTCCCACCTCTGATCTCCCAATTTGGATTAACTGAGTCTTGCTATCTCTAGAACAGGTATAAATCTGAACTGCCACAGGCAAGGTTTCAATACAGAAAGCATATGGAAACTAAAATTAATCATAGTGATGCCAGTCCAGCTGGGCTGGAAATCAGGAAATGAATGTTTCACAAGAACAGCCTTTCTGAATTTGGTAATTGGTCTCTTCCAAGTGAAGGTCAAAAGCACTGCTATGGTATGTAACATCTACTATATGTTTCAATATACTAAAGATATTATTCATTCTGGCTTGAACTGTTCAAAGCTATCATAGTTCAACGGCCCATCCTGGCTCTCAGCGAAGTTAAGCAGGATCTCTTCACTGTGACCTTGAGCAGGGTCTTGGTAACTCCCTTTCATAAATGCAAGTATTGCAAGTAAAGCTTAAAACACATTTTTTATTACTGGTCTCTGAGCCACTGTCATTCTAATAAAATAAGAAGTTTAAAAAGAGGGTGTACCAATTACCTATTAAAAATGTGAAGTTTTCATCACTAGAAGTCTTTCAGAAAAGAATATGAAAAATGACAAAAAAGAAATATAATTTGTAAAAGGATGAAACAGACAACTTCTTGAAGTCCCTTCCACTTGCATTTTTATACAATTAAGTGGCTTGGGGCATACAACTCCCCTACTGGGTAAGCCAATTTAGTTTCCACAAGTCACCAAGTCCTGCTTTTGTTTCCAAAGATGCTAAAGGCAAAAAAGGGTTCAAGGAGGTACAGAACAAACCTTCAATTTGAAGAAATAAACCACAGATGTAAATATATCCTCTACAAGAAAAGTACTCATTTTATTTATAAGAAAGTGACTAAAAGCAATGCTAAGATTGTGGAGGTTATAGAATTTACAGAACACTCCTTCAAATGCCATACAGACACACACATCATCCTAGAAATCTGCTACCAACACATAGAATATGCAGAGACCATAATACTTATTCTTCAATGCACAATATTATTGAGCCATATACTCTGTGTTTGCCCATTATCTCATTGTGTAACATTATTCAATTCAGTGCTGTAAACTAAAATAATTTTTATTGCCCTCAACTGCAAAGTCTGATCCTATTAAAAGACAGCGCAGAACAGCTACACATATATGGTTAAATCACATTTTCATAAAAAAACCCACGGACAGTGGTGACACCAATTACAACCCTAAAGCTACAATACTTTGTGAAAACTTCTAATCAGAAACAGATTTTCTTGAATGTATGTTTTAAAATAGTGGGAAAAAACCAGAGGACTTAAAAGGCACCAAGAGTAATCAGCAGTCAATCAAACAGACTCATTAAAAAGGGTGGAAATTACTCTTATGTCTACTTGGAAAGCTTTTGCTATAAACTTGCTATAAAAATATGATAAAATGGAGTACTTGGCTTTGATCCTACCAAAAAAATGGTTAAGCATTTTCCCATAACTTTTCCAAATTAATTTGTAGAGAAAGAAACATGCAAACATACCCAATACCTTACACATGCCATTAATACAGATATCTCGGCTGTGCCTTCCTTCAAAGCAAGGAGTGCCATCAGTGACTGCATCAAGCATCTTCTCTGAAAAATGGCCATCTACTGGACGGCAGTGGAGCTCACAGGGGTTTGCTGAAAGGAAAACAAGAACACTCACTCAGACAACACACCAGCAGGACACTGAAGTGCAACGCACAGGGTCTTTGCTGAACCATTTGCTCACTTTCCCTGCCATTTGCCAGAACTGGCAGAATTAGAAGAATTGAGCAGAGCCAGGGTGACACAGGCCTGAGAAATAGCACTTGTGGATTTGTGGGAAGCAGCTGGAGGCTGGTCCCCTCACACCTGCGTGCTCTCTGTCGCCGGTACATCAGCAGCCACTGCTGAGTGAGGCTGCAATGAGGCCATGAGCTGTGATGGAGAAACGGAGGGGAAATCAGCAAATCTAGCTGTCAATAGAGAAGGGGTGGGATTACCAAGGACACTGACAAGAAGGTTTTCCATCAGCTGGTTACTGAGTAATTTCAGAGAAAATGTAAACTTTTCATCACTGCTGTCAGCCTCTTAGAGAGCAGTCAGCTGACTGCTTCTGATCTTATGTGTCATTCATCATTTTCATCTACCTGTTGGCACTTAATAAATAATTTCAAACTTTTTTTTTCCTGCTTGACAACTTATGAAATAGGGATAATATTGCAAGTCTGACAGACTGAGGCTATTTTCAGATAGATGTCCCACAGAAGCAACAGGGAAAAGCTGAAGCAAGAGCAACAAGTGGCCTCTGAAACAAGACTTTCTGTGATGGATCAGGGCCTTAATCTAGTCCACCTATGGAGTAAGAAGAGCCAAACATCAACCTCCCTGTCTCACAGGCACTGGCCTTTGTGAATGGGAAATCTTGAAACTGAGACATCAGAGAGGCAAAGGACACAAGTCTGATAAATAAACTGTGTGCATGGAAGATGAGTTAGAGCTGAAATTAGGGTCAAAGCAAGGACTGACATAATCCTTGCCTTTGTAACACTCTCTGAAAACTCTGCAGTGGAACCAGAACTATCTGCCTGAATTAAAAATCATCCACTATCATATTAATGAAGGACACCAACACAAGACTTGTCTTCAGGTTTTGGTCTATTCAAAGACCCCAGTCTTGCCCAACACTAAAGCAATTTGCTCATGCTCAGCAACCTGAAATGCTTTGCTGAAAAAAGCAGTGGGCCTTAAACCCACCAGTCAGTAGTGACTTCAAAGCACCATTATTTAATAATTTTAAAACTATCTTCCTTCGTGCTGCCAAGGTGCTAATGCGAGTTTTATCGCATGAGTGAGTTTTATCCTGTGCCTGACAGAGTTGACAGAAGCTGCTTCCTTGGTCTCAGAGGGATACAGGGTAATTATAAACCTTCCACATCCTGGTTGATGAATTTATTTTTATCTTTTCCTCCTTTGTTGGCTTTGTTTGTGCCATAGAAAGGACTGTGTTTAAAGAAATTTTTGGTAATGAGAGAAATGCAATCTTCTGATAATGGAAATAAACTAATTAATTTCCAACAAAAGGATTTATCCTTTTGAAGGAGGAAAATTTGCTCTCATTACCCTGGTTTGTACAGCACCAACATACACACAACACCACAGAGTGCACAAAGGTGACTGCAACACTTCCCCTCAAAGTTCTTGCAGATTAAGAACTGAATCCTGCAAAGCCTGAGCTCTGGTACTGTGAATTTCATTTGTGTAAACAGAAATACTGCAGAACTGGGAACAAATACAAATTAAAAAAAAAAAAGAACAGTAAAAGAAATTCAAAACCTTAATGAAGGCTTTTTTTCCCCCTCTTGTCAGTAGAGCTAAAATGACATCTTAGGTCTGTCACCAATGCGAGCTTCTGGCTTCTCAAACAAAAATACCTTCGCAAAGTGCAACAGTGATGAGACCCAGAGCACATGCACGGACCATGGTTGTACAACTGGTGGAATTCTAGCTGATGTGAATTGTGTTCAAGAATATCAGTGGAGGTGGAGCTAAAAAAGTTTTTCAGGCAAGAACATAAAGTTTGTAATCTTCACCAACCCTCACCCCCTCTGTGAAAGCTGCCAGCCATAACACCCACCAGTTGCTTTGATAAGAGCTGTCATGGTAAGTTATACAAGGGATTTCAATTCTGTCTGCAGAATTCTCTTTATGGCAGTGTGATTTAAATGATTACATTAGTGCTCTACATTTTGCTTCACCTTGCCTACTTTCTCAATGTAGCACTTTTCTACACAAAGCACAATATGTTTATGACAAAGAGAATCATACAATTCCAGGTACTCTGTTACCTACTCAGATAGACAGATTTTACAGAAAGCCATTTCAGCTTTTGCATTGTTTCTAATGAAATATGTTGAACAGAAGTTTGATATCTGTACCTCCTCGTAGCTGTGTGTTGACAAAACAAGCAATTTAATTTCAGAAATCACCAAACAAGAAGTAGACAGTGCTGACATACTCCTGCCATAAGTATGATGCTGTAAATCTATAAGTCAGAATCAGTTTTTAAAGAAAAATAACTCCCTAAGTCAAAATAAAATGTAAAAAAAAACCACACAAACTTTCATACTTGCAAATGCTTTCCATGTATGAAAGCTTTCCTGTTTTTCCTGATTGTGTTAACTGATCCAAAATTAGACCCAAACCCACAAATTTTTACTGTTTTTCATTCTATATGTTTTTTATTAAGCCCCTCTGAAAATTATAGGGTATTTATTTCTCCACCCAAAACTCAATTCTATCTGATACTTATTTGATTTTTCATCTGCATAAAGGCTGGTTAGGCCACTATGGAGGAAATTATACTAGCACTGTATTTGGCATTCACTATCTAAAATTATTTCTTTATCTGCCTTTCATTATTATTTATTATGGTTGAGCTCAGGAACCTTAGCTCTGTTTTTCTAGGACTGTAAATAAATTACATCAGAATCAGCCAACGACCTCCAAAATAATATTTTGATATTATTTACACAGAACAGATACCTAATATTTTAAACACAGAACAGATACCAAATTCACACACAAGGAAAACAAATATGTTTCCTGAAATGGTGGAAGGCTTGCACTGAGTTCTGCCTTTTTTCTTATTTCAGACCCAAAAATCTAAAAATATTAAACTCAGATTAATAGGAGCACTTGGATTGTTCAGAAGGAGCTCATTAAAGCAGCTGCTTCAGTTTCAGTTACTTCAGCAAATTCGATGAAATCATGATGAGATTTTAACAGAAAGGCTGTCATCTTTGTAACTTTTAGGCCAAAATATACATAAATTCCTGCAACCCAGCATATGCATGCAATACTAGATCCAATCTGTGAGCACTCAGTAAAGACCATGTATCTCTACCAGCTCAGGGGTACACATGCTAAGCATTCCTTAAGTGTTCCACTGAGTAGCTGCCATTTAACTCACTCCTTGTTTTCCTTTCTAGAGCAAAACTTGCTTTGCTCAGTCTGTGTTCTTCAAATCACAGAATCATAGAATGTTTTGGACTGGAAGAAATCTTAAGGATCATCCAACCCCCCTGCCTTGGACAGCAACATCTTCCACTAGACCACAGTCCCCAAAGCTCTGTCCAACCTGGTCTTGAAAATTTCCAGGGATGGGGCACCCACCGCTTCTCTGGGCAACTCGTGCCAGTGCCTCACCACCCTCACTGTAAAGATTTTTCTTCCTTATATCTAACCTAAACCTGCCCTCTGTCAGTTTAAAGCCATTCCCTATGTCCTATCTCTACTAACCCTTGTAAAAAGTCCCTCTCAGTGACTTTCTGACCTCCATGTTGCTCTCCTGTCAACCTTCTTCAGTCTGGCTGCATCCCTCTGCCAGTGCCTTGCTCCTAGCTGGACATAAGATTTTAGCTGAAGTGCCACCAACACTCAGCAGCCCAGAAAAATTACAACCTGTTTTTTTTATGTGGTGTCCACATCTTACACCTGCTGCTGATTTGACCGGAGACATGATCAATTCCCTAATATATAGAAGATGTAATGGAATCCCAAGCCACAGAGCTCCCTTAAGGGCCCAGAATGAGACAGAAAAAGCAAATCAGCAAAGCTGAGTAAAAGTCCTGAAATTTGGGCATGTGATATTTTTCCCCTCTGTATATTATTAAAATGTTCAGATTCACCAAGTGTAAACAGAACAACATGAAGATAAGTAGAAAGGAACATATTTCCTTCCCAATTTAAATTTGTTTACCTTACAGCTGATTCCCATGAGTTCACATGCAGGAGGGATCCAGCTTAACCTGACTAAGAAGGATGTGATTAACGTGTCTGTCAGAAGAAGATAAGGCTTCAGAATCTTTCCCAACTTCACAAGGAAGAAAAGAGGTGAGCCTCTTCTCTTCGACCCCTCATCACTGTAAGAACTCAGAACTGACTGAGGAAATCCCAAACAAAGAAAATTAGGAAAGACAATTACCAAACAGACAAAATAGGGAAAAAAGCTGAGATGAAGCTTACTTATTATTTTAACCAAGCCTGAAGCTCCAAAACAAAGTTTAATTTTGAAACAGGGACATTTCATCCTGTTAGCTCAGCTCCTGTGACTATATCAGAACATATCTTATTTGATACATTGAAATACTTTGGAAGAAATATGGAATTTAAAACATTTTTAACACAACCCCTATCTGACCGTACACTAAATGATCTTGGCACTGATACAGAAAATAAAGGTAATTACGTGATTTAATGTAGGACTTAGAGATGGAAGTTAAGCCCTGAGAAGCTATCAGACTCATATAAATGGAATTTGTCAAATGGTATGAAGTCTGCTGAAAGTGTCAAAATAGGGGCCTGGGTCATGAGAAAAATTCAGAAAATATCCTGCTCAGGCTGCTGCATAGTTTATTACCCTTGAACTTGGAGGTCTCCATCATTTTAAGATTCCCAGGGGTACTCTGATGCTCCAGCTTGAGCACATGGGTTTCTGAGGTTCAGAGAAATTCCATAACAGGACTATGCAAGTTCCCCAACAGGCATAAAGTCATTTGAACCAGAAAATTCTCAATTGAAACCTCAAACAACAGGAAACAGCAAGATGTGACTTACTGCTTTTCTGTGAGACTGCTTGTTAAAGCTAGGTGTTTTATTAAATCACAAGCTATTCAAAAATGTCTTTGTTATCTTGTGAAGTTACAATTTACATAACAGAAAAGACTCTTTAGGTATGTGACATTTGCTATAACTGCCTTATGCAAGCTATGAAATTAAAGCCAGGAGAGAGAATTGTGACCATCCAGAAAATCTACTGTTTTTTTCCAGTGGGATGAAGGAACAGAGAATGTCTAAAATGTCACAGAATGTCTGGCTCAGGAATCTATTTCCTCAGCTAGACGCTTCCACATAAAACCTGTATGTGCACTCAGGGCTGGGGAAAGCTTAATTATGTTTCCTTTCCCCTTTATATCCCAAGTGCAGCATGAGAGGATCCAAAATGCCTGATACTGAAACAAGAGCTGTATTGCGTTTGCCTGGCCAGGCTTTGGTAGCAGGGGGGCTACAGGGGTAGCGGAAGCTGTTGTGTCACATCAGAGGTCACCACATTTGGTAGTATTTTTGGAGACAGGCTGAAGGTCATGCGACAACAGACAAAGATCATTGATGGACGCCCCCTTTTATAGGGAGTTCAAAATTCCCGTGCTTGAACAACCAACTGGTCGAGGTTTCAACACTGCCAAGCTCACTGGCCAAAGATATGCCTGCATTCAGGATTGATTGGGACTGGCAGGGGTCCCCTGTTTGAGTTCGAATCCAACTTACCACTGTCTTACCTAGGGACTTGTTCACAGAAGTAAATTACTCTTTAACGAACTAAGCNCCTGAAGGACTGCAGCCTGTGGAAAGGATGACTGTTCTACTCTGATTTAGTTTCTAATAAATCAAATGCATTTCCCCAAGTCCAGTACCAAGTACTGAAGTACCTCCAAGTACCTTCTTGCCCACANAAGCTGCTAGAAGCTTCCCCCATGACTGACAGAGCCCATATCAGACAGATCCAAGAAGGACCTGCTGCCAGTAAAGACCAAACCACCAATGACAGTGTTCTCTCTCCCCTATCCAGCTGAAGAAGGGTGCAACAAGGTGGCTTTGGTGGACGCCTGTGTCCAGGCAGGATTAACCCACTAGAAAAGCCAAAGCCTTCTTGGCAGCAAGACAACATAGTAACAGCATGCTGTGAAAAATCCTTGAAATTGGATTGCACAAGTTAAGAGAGTAAGTAAGGGAACTGACAAAGGTTGGTGTATATATGGAGGACACTGTGAGTAAGTCTCCAGAGACCTGAAACATCAGCTCATTTTTGTGGGGGGTTTAAAAAGGCTGTTGGTTTGTTTTTGTTTAAAGTCTTGGTTTGTTTGGACACACACATGCGAGGAAGGCTCAAACTGCTGCATCTCTCAGAGACAGCACTGTTTCATGGCCTTATTTGCAGGTATTTTTCCCAGGACATCTTTAGCCACTGATAGAATATTTGAAACTGAGATGGGAGGAAAACTCTCAGATGTATTTCAGGTAATGCTGGCTGGACAAAACTGGAAGCAGTGTGGCCACGAGAGCCACCCACCCTCAGTCATACAATGATGTCAGCACAGGATTTGGGCAGCTCCCTGCTTACTTGAGTGTTACCAGGAGAACCTGTCTATCTGAGGAAGCCAGTTTTACTTTAAGAGTTTAGCAGCAAGAAAACACTTTAAATGTTGTCAGTGGAATGTGAAAACATTAAGGGCCTCCAAGGTAATTGGAAAGACATGGAAATCTATGCTGAAATTCTGGCTGCTGAGAAAATGGGTGAAAACAGTCAAGAAGTTTTCAAGCCACAGAAAAAAGTATCTCGTTGATATTTGAAGGATTTTGCAAATTATTTTCCAGATGAAATATATCAGGCTTGGCAGCACAGCGTTTTAAATAGAGCTGGTTTGTCTGTACAGTTCTGAACAGTTCTATTTGAAATACAGCATGGACAAAGCACAGCCCTGCCTTCCAGTGTGCAGTAAGCATTTGACTCATGATTCTCAATGTCTCAATTCTTTAAAAACAGACCTTCTGTAAGAAATGCACATCCAGAACTACCTGTTCTGTTGCAGTGGCACAGAGAGGACACGAACAGAATGAATGCTGTACCCTGCAGTAGCACACCCTAAGTAACAGAGGTCTGGAATTTTAATTTCAATGACAGGCGATTGCAGAAAATGTTTTTTGAGTTTGGTTTTGGCCTAAACGTTAGGCTGTTAGCATTTGTCATGGCTTTACTGGGATTTCTTCCAAAAAAATCTCTATCAACCATATTTTCTTTCATCAGAAATTTCACTGGACGTCTGCCTGCTCTAGGTTCATCTTCAATGGTGTATTTGTTACATGAAATGGAAACAGTAGCTGAAATTTTGGAAACCAGTTCAGAACTGCCAATAACAGAAAAAACAATTAACATACTGAAAAATACTACTGGCAAATGAAACTGAAAGTTTAATCCTGATCTTCCCTATCCTGTCTTATTTTTTCATTAAAATACACATTGCTACCAAGTTTGCTGCTGCTATGGAACTGTGGGGAGTGGCTGATCCACCTGAAGGCTTTGCTGCCATTCAATGGGACTTTGATAGGGGGGGAGTTGGCCAGGGAGAAACTTAGTGGGGTTCAAAAAGGGCAAGAGTAGGGTCCTGCTGGGGAGGAATAACCCCAAGTACAGACTGGGGTCTGATGCGCTGGAAAGCAGCTCTGCTGAGAAGGACCTGGGAGTTTTGGTGGGTGACAGGTTGCCCATGAGCTGGCAGCGTTCCCTGGCAGCCAGGAGGGCCAGTGGGCTTCTGGGGTCCATCAGAAAGAGTTTAGCAGCTCTGGGTTCCTCAGTACAAGAAAAGCAAGGGGCTACAGGAGAGGGCCCAGCAGAGGCCACAAAGATGATTAAAGGACTGAAGCATCTTTGTTATGAGGAGAGCCTGCAGGAGCTGGGTCTGTTTAGTCTGGAGAAGAGTAGACAGAGAATGGGTCTCACCAATGCATATAAATATCTCAAAGTCAGTGCCAAGGGGATGGTGCCATTTTCAGTGGTGTCCAGTGACAGGAGAAGGAGCAATGACCATAAACTTAAACACAGGAAATGCTACCTCAACACGTGGAAGAACTTTTTTACATAGAGGGTGGGAGAGCACTGGAACAGCTGCCCAAGGAGTTGGTGGAGTTTCCCTCTCTGGAGACATTCAAACCCACCTGGGTGTGTTCCTGCAACAACTGCTCCAGGTGACCCTGCCTTGGCCCGGGGGGTTGGACTGGATGATCTCCAGAGATTCCTTTCAACCCTAACAATTTTGTGATTCTGTGGGATAATCTATACCTTACACTTATGCACAACCCAAGAATCAAACTGCTTACTAATAGTGATTGCCCTTGTATTTAATAACTAGCTGTCCCAAAGCAAGTTATAAAGCAGAGTCATTGACTCGGCCTCTACAATACAGGGTAGCATGACATTGAACTGGTTCAGATATTACTTTTTCACTGTAACATCATGTACACCTACCATCCAGATCTCAGTTTAGAAGTAATAAAATCATATTTGTGCAGGGAAGAGCTGTGGTTACTGGGTGCAGTGATGCCTGCAGGCCCAAAGATGCAGCTCTCCACCACACTACTCTACTTCTTGCTCTGCGGTTGACACTGGAAAAGATGGTTTAGATCTATTCTAAACAAATAGTACAGACATGACTTCAACAGCTTTTCTTAGTGCAATACCTTTACAGGAACTGAACTAGTTACAATCACAGCCATTATCACCAGAGCTCTGAAAAAACACCTAAGTGTAGAGAAGAATCACTGCCTTTTTGTTCACACAAAAGGCACACCAGCATATGGGAGCACACCAGATTTTTGTCTTTAATTCATTAGAAAACATATAATTCAGTGACTTCTCACCCTCACAGACGTTTCTCATAGGCGCATAACTTTGACTTTTTATACAAGACATTAAAAAATTTGTAGCTTCATACCTGTGTTATAAACAGGAACCCAGTGGTAGAATTTGTTCTGGTAGGGAACTGTATCAAATTCACTGCACTGCATCTGACGGAAGGTTGGCAAGTCTTTGTGACAGGGGCTGATGTTACACATGCGATAGCGTTTCCTCTCTCCAGTGCAGTAGTCTCCTCCAAACTGGGGTCTAGAAAAGGAACATTGGGACTGGGACATGAGACCATGGGTAAAAAAAAATACTTTTAAACCAACAACGTATTTCAGGCCCCAGTAGCACAACAAGGTGACTCTGAATCCTTGACAGGGTAGAGATACTGTTCACATCACATGTTTGAGTACTCAAATATGTCAGCATGAAGCACAGAACAACTCCAGACAACTCCTGTATCCCAAAAAAGTGCCTGGCAATACCTGGTTGAGCTCACAACAAATTAACCTATCAAATGGACTGCTTTAAATCCCATGCTTTGCAGTGTGTTTGACAGATCTCTCAGAAAAGACAAATGATTCCTGCCGTTAGTGATTTGTGCAAATGAGATGAGGAGTCTTTGTGAACTCAGATACGTAGTGGGGAATTCTGCATTTCATGTTCTGTACCTGACAACTCATGTGTCTGAAGCTCAAACAAGGCTGATGACTAGAAGAAAACATGAAAGGTGAGTCCTCAGGATCAGGTTGCTAGAAACTGTTCTCACCTGGTGTGTGAGGACATTTACTAACTTATTGCAGTATTAATAAAGCAATATTTACGCTGTTTCTGCAAAGCCTAAATGTTAAGTATGTTTTTAAAATTAATTTTGCATTGAAATAAGCTCAGTGGAAGGTAAGAAATAAAGAACAAGATGTCTGTAAAAGATGAGCCAGCAGAATTTCACACAGGTATGCTTAACTGGGAAGAGAGGTGTCAGTACCTGTGACGTGTTGATGTGGCACCTGCTGATAACAGTCTCATATACAAGAGAGTTTCTAATGTCGTAAGAACCTCAAAATTCTTAAACAAAAAGTAGGAAAAGATAGTGCACTCAGCTTACTCTGGATTATTACACAGCCTCTCTGCGCTTTGAACTCCTGCCCCACATGTCCTTGTGCAATGGGACCAGGACGACCAAACGCCCCACTCGCCATGGATTGCTTCAGGAGTCTTCCCCACTGTAATGCACTCACCAGAGAAGCACCACTGAGGGGAGAAGAGAAAGCACAAAGAGCTTCAGATCATTATCACAGGGAAATTATGAATTTTTTGAGTTTCTGTGAATTATTTGTTATTTCAGCTCATGAGGGTTGAACACTTAAGTGGAAATGTACATAGAGATGTCACAGGATGACCTTCCTTCACACTCAACAATGGCAGAGCTACTCATGGCTCCTTTCTGTGCTTTGGCAGGCAGCACAGCTTGCAAACAGCATGGTTCGCAGTCACCTTGTTTTCTCCACACCGAGTGCCGTCCGCAGCTGCATCCAGTTTGGAGCGGCAGGAGCCTTTCACTGAGCACCAGAGGGTCTGGCAAAGGTTCTGAAAAAGGAAGAAAACTGCAGCAGTCTAAGGCAGGGCAGAACTCCTATGGCCAAGATTTTCAAAAGCCTCCTAGAGTTTTGTACAGCCACTTAAAAAGCCTTGGAAGGGTTGTATATCCAGAGGGAAAAGGGCTTTTCACAAGATAGGAACTACCAAGGGCCCAAATTTATATACTTGTCATTACTGTGCAAAAAGGGACTATTTGAAAAATAAAAAAAATGGTAAACACTATCAAATTAATTCCCTGCACTATGTGACTTCAAATATTCTCCTAATTTGCTGCTCAGCTCCTAGATAAATACAAGAAAAATGGCTTAACAAACTCTGGTCACTGCTGTTTGCAGATAAGGTGAACAGAAAATTGTACAATTTTCATTGTAAGAGTACTAACCAACACCATCTTCAATTCTGCACTGCTGTTTGCCTGAAAACATATAGTGAAATCAAAGAAGGTTACAGAAGCCAGGCAGGCAAATACAAACGACATAATGTCTCCAACAATATTAATGGAGGTCCCAAAACTAGATGAGGAAAAAGTGATCAGGCTTCTTAAAACATCAGCTTGGCAGATGGCAAGGAAATGATCTGAAAAAAAAAAAAGCAGTCAGCTAGTTGGCAGAGAAAAAAGCATAGTGGGCTGGGAAGAGTAAAGGCTCTGGTTAGTGAATGTTTGCATTTTAAGTAACTCAGAAACTGGTGCCCGTTTAATGCAGTAGGTTGCCAATAAAACACAGCATTCCAGATGCTGCTCCATGTGCAGTGGCTCAACTCCACAGAACAGACAGAAACTCCTGAGAGGCAACAAAGAAAGCAGGGCAAGAAACATTCCAGCTACCTTTTACCAAACCCACTTCACTCAGTCAGAACTATTCTCTAGAAAGGGAGGACAGAGTTGGAGGGTCATTTCTCCCTCTTCAGTTCACATGCACATCAGCTTTTCTTTGTTTGGCACACAGGAGCCCTGCATGCTTAGAACTCCTGACTGATCAGGGCTTTGCATGAAACACCACTTCCAAAGTAGAGAAAGCAGGGCTCTCAGAGGGACTGCACGGTGCCAACAGGAACAGCAGAAGCAAAGGCCCAGGTCCTAACTCAGGGTGTTTGGATGCCATAGTCCAGTTCTGGAAAAGGGAACAGAGCTGGCAGCATCAACCTGTGAAGAAGGGATGGCTCCAAGTGCCATCAGAGAAAAGAGTTTATAAGAAGGATCCAACTAGCAGCTCCCACTGGGATTCTGAGAGCAAGCCACATACCAGATTTGGAAGTTAACATATAAACTACACACTTCCAAAAATGCAGCCCCAATGAGTTAGCAGCAATGTGCATCCAAGTGGGAAATGCAGAGTTTGGCTGCCCATTTCTGACCTGCTTCTGTTTAAATGGCTAAGCTTGGGCACAAGCTTTGAGAGAGTTCACTTTCATTTACTTTCTCCATTGTGCGTTTACCTTGGTTTGTCAACAAGAGCACCAGAAAAAAAGCTGATGGCATGGAACATCTCAAAGCACTTCAGCCCTCCAGCTGGAATACAATGTCTGGGCCGCTGCATCTTGGTTCACTGGTTTCGGGCAATGTACACAAGACAAACTTTGTTTTGCAGTTCTCTGTTTATAGTTCAAGGGTAGCACTCCTTACGAAGGCCTTGTGAAGCCATCATTGCCAGGCTCTTAGGGCAGAGCTACCCAAGTGTTCTGGCTGATGAATTTTCTCTCATTATCAAAGTCATCCTTTATTTTAACTCTTGTACACAGAATGTATTTTGTGGTTTTAGTGTATAAACTGTACTCTTGCACCATGCCTCAGACAACATCAGAGAAACTGGCATAGAAAATGACCACAACTTTTCATTGGCAGTTACTTTTATTATTAGGTGCACCCATAGATTTCAAAGTCAAGAATTCACAAAGGGAATTCTTTAGCTTTGCAAGGATTTTTCCATATTTATCTCCATGTCCCAGAACAGTTTTTCATCTCTAAGAATACTGAAACAACAGCAGAGGAGATGCACCACAATATGAGAAACAACAATATGAGAGGATGTACTATGTACTGTGTACCTTTGGAGGTAACACACAGAAATTCATGACTCTGCTATGGACTCACTGCAAAGCAAGTGGGTTTTCTTTTCATCGGCAGTATAATATACACTTTCCACCCCATCTATGAGAATCGGGTCTGTGTCTTGAAGAAAGTTGAATCCAAAAAACCTCAGTTTCATGGAAGCCAATGGAAGTTTTGGAGGAAAAGGCAATAAGATGAGCGTTCTGATACCCTACAGGCTGTTCTATAGGAAGCTATGGGTCTAGCTATGACTTGGAAAATTCCTCCATTTAATACATATTTTGCTTTTCTTTGCCTTATTAGAGGGACAATATTTATATACTTCACAGGACACTTTCCTGCCTAAGTGCTTCATGAAAACCACTATCTGAATTATAAATATTACTTTTTGCTAAGTGTAATCACTGAACCCCACGGCATCTTCAGCTAAATGCAGATTGTTCTCTCAAAAAGGATCTGTGGATCAAATTCAGTCAGACATTAAAATGCACAAAACAAAAGCAGTTTGTCAGTGAGCAAGGCTAAGTAAATAGAGGAAAGGCAAAAAAGAGTCAGACCTCTTAGACAATACGACAAAAAGACTGATGATTCAACATTCCAGGTTGACTCTCCTGGTCCCAATTCCATCTCCTGCAGTGCAACTACCAGCAAAATACAGGCCTTTCAGTAAAATGCAAAACGAGAGGATACCAATTAATTTTCTGACATATGTCTAGCTGTAAAATTGGTTAATCAGGAGATGAGAATGTAAAGGCCTATTAGGTTCAAATTCAAGGAGAGACAGACTGAACCAATACTGCAAAATTACATCCTAATTTTCTATCTGTACCAACAGACAAATCACAGTAACTAAGGAAACTGTAACAGCAGGTAATGAAAGTAATCTTTCAATACCTTCTTCCGATTCAGCAGTTGTAGTTCAACACTGGTAATCATGTTATCTATTAAGGTTGAAAAGATTAATCAGAAATAATTTCTCTAAGAGAAGGGTAGATGGAGATACACACAATTATCTGAATGGAATAAACAGTCAACATCAGCAGTGCCCAGTCCAGAGCTGTGTTCATAGCAGCACTGCCAATAGCCAAAACACATCTGTGTTTGACAGGGCCAGTAGGCTGGGTGCTGTCTCCAGCATTTACTGAACATTGCTGCTCAAAACACAGGCAAATTAGTGATCACTTAGCTAGGCTAGCACTTGGAAATATCGTTGCTGAGCTGTTCTATGTATAAATATGCTGTGTTAGAGTGCATGAAATACAAGCCTCTCTGAGTCCCTCAGAGAGAAAAAGAAATGCAGGGTTTGAATTAGAACCTCTAGAACATCTGAGATATATTAAGCCACATAGACATGAAACAGAAGTGTAAGTTTTAGTTCTAAGTAAGTAGAAATGTATTNAAGACTGATGCGTTCATGCAATAAACAATTTTTCTACAACCAACTGCTCTTGTCTCTTTGAAGACCCAAGATAATGTCAACAATGCTGTACAGACCCAAAGACCTCTGAACATTCTAGATACCATTATTCTAGTAAAATACCATACCACTGTACTTCAGCTAATACAACCTGTTACTCTGCAGGGCTCCAAGATCTTGTGAGGACTGCTGTGACTACACTGCTCCATTGCATCTCCTCACAATACTGATTTGCCATGCTGTGAGACAGACCCCAGGGTACTTTATGAATTATACACTTCTGCAAAAATATCTAATGTTCCACACAAAAATATTGGTTTTTAAAAATAAATATTTTCCACAGGGACTGAAATATTCTTCTGTCTGTTAGATCATAAAGAGTATGAAAAATCAGGATGTATGGGAAGAGAACACAACCCTAATTTCCTCAGAAAACTCTTCCTGGAACTGAAGATTTGTTCCCAGAATGATTTGATCAATTGAAAGCCACAAGGTTGAAGAATATTTTAAAATTGGACTTAAGTTGCATTAATAATTTACCTAAGAATTAGTATTAGAAGTTTAAAACCAAAATGACTCCACTGCAAAAGAACAGGCACTTAACCATAGATATGGGTGAGAACCAGCAAGGACCTTGTGAACTACAAGGCAAACAGCATAACAACTCGCTTCCAGAATATGCAGAATTTAGAGTGTTAGGCAATGCCTGCACTGCACATCTAGCCTATGAGACTCTAAACACAGTGCATTTGTAAATGAGGTGCACTGAATACACTTCCATGCTGCTCAAGAATTTTGAATTCTTACTAGGAGAATGAAGAAAAACATTCAGCACTTACATCCACATCTTCACAGAATGTAGCATTGGAACCATACTGAAGCTGGCATTGGTGATGCACATCATAAATCACTCCAGGAGCAATGATTGGAGACTTCAGAACTTCTTTTTGGGGGATGTCATCCAGACAGAATCCCCACCCACGACTAAAAGACAAAAATTCCATATTAAAAAACTCCCTACCACCACAGTTTTTTCATGTTTCTACACAGACTTTTAGTATCTATTTCTTAGGGGTAATTTTGATTATGGCCCCTGTAAATATTACTTCTAGATTCCAGCCAAGTTATGCTGAAATGCTGCAAACAAAGTAGTTACTCTGTCTAGCAAGAGATGGTTTTAAAATGGCAAAATACAGCTTGTCAAAGAGGAAATATCATGAGTTCAGTATGGTTTGCAGAGTGGCTTCAGGGAACCCCACAGTCTCTGGTTAAAGTTATACCACATTGCTGGTCTTAAAAAGAATGGAACAGATTTGAACAAGTCACTGAAGCCAAACACATGGCACTGTGGCCAAAGGCAGAGTCTATGAAGTTCTGTCAGGGCCCTTGTCAGAAAGGCGTCTTTCCTCCTGGTAACTGCAAAAAACTGCAGATTGCACCAAACTCGAGCCAACATGACAAGACTTGAGTTCACTTCCAGACTACAAGACTATACAGAGCTTTTCCCAATTAGTATGCAACAGGACAGTGGTATGACCCCCATGGAAATTAACTCAAGCACATTAAAACCCCCTACAATAATCAGTACAACAACACAAGATGTACTTTGAACTCCAGCACAGTTGTGCTCAATTTAAGCAACTGCTACAGCCTGACCACTCACTCTAGGAATCGTGTGATGTACTCCTTGCTGCACTGTGACCAGGTGAGGGGAGTAGGATCATACTGCAACTGTCGGGACATAATATATGGGCGCTTTCCAGCAGGCTCACAGTCGTTCTCCTTTCCATCATGCTGGATTCCAAAACTGGAGATAAAAAACAACATCTAATAAATCCAGCTGACTGGCTGTACCACAACGCCTACCTACAGGTTCCACTCTGTGCTTAAAAAGACACATTGCTTCCTCCCCTGCAGAGCAGTAGTTATCTGTTTGCTAAAAGAAAATGTACACACAGAACATACGACCCAAAAGCTATGAAAAATCTGCACCCCCACAGGTTTTCAAACACGTCTGTTATGCACAACAATATTGCCCTGCACAAAATAAAGAACAGACTGTCACAGACTGTACTTCCATACTTTTAAGGGAGTCCAAACACTAGCGCACAGTTGGGGCAGAAAAAGTTAGGTTACAACTGTAACAGCTAAGACTGCTCCCTAACTCTTGAACTCAAACTTGCACCACTTTAACTAAGACGGTGCTTTGCTACATTCTGTCTTAGACTCTCTCATAATTATGTCTTTACTGCTTTTTTCATTTTTAAAACTTTTGATAGACTGCACCAGAGATACTGTTTACAAAATTATTGAATGTCCAGTGAATTTTCCTCTAACCTCTATTCCTTCATGCCATTTAATTTTCTCAATCTATGCAAATAGGTCTCCACAACAGGTTCTCTCCAGCATCTCTGACCTGCTGAGAATTTTTTTTCAACAGCTCGCAGAAGTCATAAACACAAAAGTTTGGAGGGTATTCAACTGAGTAAACACACATGCCTCTTCATCACCTCAGAGTGAGGATTATATGAAAAAATAACATACATAGATATTGATATATGAAGCTGTTGACACCTACATTGTTAACATTTGCAGTGTAAGTCCTGAGAGCAGTGAGAGCTTTACTCAGGCCATGATTCAGTCACGAATCAGAAAAAGTGTATTCAAAATACTTGACAACATTCCTCAAAAATGTACTATCATATCATGACTCAAAAGTTCCGAAAGCAGAGCTAATTTCAGTCAGAACCAATTCCAGTAATGAGTCAGAGCCATAAATGCAAGGATCTCCGCTTTCTGACAGGCTCTTCTCCATAAACAGTTGAATCCTAAGGCTGCAAACATCTAGAGAGACAGTGTGGGAAGAGCTGATTTTTGGCATTCATCTAAGGTATGGGAACATGTCTGTCTTCTCATTTTTTGTTCATCCGCTCTTACGAACTTGTCTATACCCTAACTTCTCAACATGTACACACTAGCCTGGCTTGAGGTTAACAGGGTGACAACAAACCCTACAGTATTTGACATTCCTTATGGAGACAGTCCTTAAGGAAAGGCCCTGCACCATTCCTGCAAGGGCAAGCACAGCAGTACTGAGCCTCATAGCCTCCAAAGGACACAGAGTCACCAGCCAGCCAGGCTAGACAAGGAGAAGGTCACAGATGGATCAATCTGTGGGGAAGAAGTCTCCTCAGATCATTACTGTGAATGAAAAGAGCTCCCTGCCAGCAATGGGCTATGGGGACCAAGTGACTTAAACCCACAGCACCCAGATCCAACTGGAATGATTTCAGCATTATTTATTTATACAATTTCTTTTCTGGCAAAGGAGAGGTTGAATAAATAGTGGCCAATTAATGGTTGACAGGGTCATCACCATCATCATCATCATCATTATCATCATCATCATTATATCCTATCAGGAAATAGAGACTCCATCCTGATTGGTGGCTGGGCACACAGTGAAATAAATGTGATTGTAGATAATGCAATGAACACGTGACTTAGCCAAGCAACACAGTCCAGTTGAAAACTGCAGGCATTACAGTCAAACCAGAGTATCCATGAGATAATGCTCTGCCCTGAGCAAAACAGCTGTGTCAAAACAGTTTCAAAAACAAAAATTTTTTTTCAAGTGAGTTAATAAATCATCTAAACAACCAAAACACTTCCAAAAATCTAAAATTCTGAGACATTCAGTCCCACTTAGCATTATTATACAATAAATATCACTTACTAAGAAATGCCCTAAAAAGACTTTACTGGTTCATCCAAAAAAAGGATAAATATTAAATATATTATAAGATTAATATATGTTTTTCTATATTAGTTTCACTATATGAGTTAAAAATGTTTTCTAGCTAATCTGCACTACTGAAACACCTTGACATAGTGAAACAGGTTTGTTTTCTGTAAATGTTTTGGATCAATATGGAGATTATCTAAAGTAATTGCATAGAAATCTAGCACATATTTGGAAAAATTAGCACAACTGAGTGATGCTTCTTTGTAGCTTATTTCATTTTGATGTACTGAATAGTTGTATATGTGAAACACACATCAAAGGCTTAAGAATTTTTTTTTGCTTTGAAATAAGTTTTGATTTTAATAATAGAGACATTAACTCACTTTTTCACTTTTTGTTTTGTTTCTGTCTCACAATTTGAGTATTAACATGCAAATAACAAATTCAACTCAGACAGGTTCCCCCTTCCCCGTCAACTGTACCTGTGTCCAAGTTCATGAGCAATAGTGAAAGCCAAGGGGAGGCCAGAGTCCTCATTGATGTTGCAGCTCCTGTGAGGCTGACACATGCCTGACAGGTGAGACAAGCCTAAGGTTTCACAGGGACGGTTCATGCCAGCACAAATGTCCTTTCTAGAATCACAAAAGAGATGTGCCATTTGAAGAGCTTAAAACCAGCTATGGAGTATCAATGACACTGGGTAGCAAGCTTCCATCTTATAATGTGCTAATTTGCTTTTTAAGTAAATTGTAGTGGTAAGTCTTTTACAAACATGTATGGAACAACATGTACTTGTTCTACTACTATATTATACTGCTATAATTTGTAGCCAGTATTTATGTGGCTGTAGTGCCCAGATACATACACTTATTGTCAACTCCCATAAGTCAAAGTTTTAGAGCCTCCACGTCTAGCAGCATTTTAAAGCACGGTTTACTAAAGTTATCATAGCTCAGCTTCATTCAAGTGAACTGTCTGGGTGCTTTATATTTGGACAGTGAAATCTCACATCATTGTGAGACTTTATTCACATTCTTATTTTAAGATTTTTGACCAAGAAAAGGTTGAGAAGGTGGGGAATGGTCAAACGGTGCTCTTGATGATCTTGGAGGTCTTTTCCAACCTAACGATTCTGTGACTCTTTTTTACTCAGCCACTTGAGGGGTGTTTTAGGTCGAGTTTTTTTGCCTGACAGACTTTAGCCGAGGGCTGGTTTTCTTAGACCATAGACTCAATCGTTTCTGCCACCTGTGTGCAGACTGAATCAATTTTTACAGACCTGCAAAAGTCCCATTCCATGCTATGACATAAACTCCCTGCATAACCTCAGACAATCTCACTTTCAAGTTTTCTGTTTCTCCCTTGCTCAGACATTAAAAAATATTTTACGTCTCCTTAAATATGAAGATATTTAAAAACCATATGCTTTAAAGCTTAAAAATGAATGACACCATGTTTGCACAATACTCGTCCTTTCTGAGCTGCATCTGCACATTTCTTCAGGAGCTGCTCATCTACATGCTACCTTGTTCTGGTATATTGTCTCAAAGAAGAATAGATCAGTCACTGAGCACAAAATGAGATAGGATCAAGTGGGGAACATGGCCTGAGCTGTGGAAATTGCTCACCTCTTGGGACCCACAAATCTCTGTTTTGTGACTAAGATGCATCTCTAACCCCTATGCACACGTAGTGTCATCAATATTTTGACCACATTTCTGAGCTATGTGCAGGATGAACTAAGTGATGGCATGAGCCTATAAAGGAAGCATCATCACCAAAGAAATGCAACTGAACAACAGTTAGTCACTGCTGCCATACCTGGTAAGAAGGACAGCCACATCATGGTGTGTGGGGTTGACATCACTCTTGGGATTGACACTCTTCTGCCACTTGCAGAAACTGGCTAGTGTCTTATCAGCATGGTGCACTATCTTCAAGCCTTGCTAATGGGAAATGAAGGAATATACTACTGTAAAGATCACACTGCATTGCAGTAACACTTCAGTGAAGTCAGCTGTGAAGATGGGTAATCTAAATGTAATTGAATATGCTTTTGCCTAAAATTAGAGCCATCATTAGGAGCAATGACACCTATCCACCTAACATTGAATATTAAGTTAAAATGCTGACATTTCTGTAATTGGTGCAGCTACAGGAAAAATTACAGAATGCAGAACTCTACATACATTTTGATAAATGAGCTTCATAAGATCCAACACTGAACTGAAACTTTCAAACATTTTATATTCTCTTGAAATCAAATTTTCCTCTGAAGAGAAGGTGAAGATTACTTATTGTGGGACTTTGTGACCAAATTTGTTACTCAGAAACTTTCAAACATTTTATATTCTCTTGAAATCAAATTTTCCTCTGAAGAGAAGGTGAAGATTACTTATTGTGGGACTTTGTGACCAAATTTGTTACTCAATGTAATGTGAACACTGTCATATTCAGACAACAATTATGTTTCTAACAGAGTATTTATTTCACAATTTGTTTCTAACAGAGTATTTATTTCACAATTATTTTTCAATCCCAAAGAGAAACAATGCAGTCATAAATGTTTCTTCCTCAACTTATTATTATACAGTTTACATGCAAACTACTGAAAACTGTAAATAAAATGTATGCAAAACAAATTAATCCAAAATTGAATTTTCTAATTTCTGGTCTCAGACATTAATTTTATCTTGCCTCAGTTTGCTTCGTTTTTTACAAGCATCAAAACATGGGGATTAACTGTTACCAGACAGTAATTTCTGGGGAACTTAAAAACAAATTTTGAAAGGTATTTAACACTGTTACTTTGAACATTGCCATTCCTCAACTGAACAGGAATCCACATTTTTTATCCAAACAGTCACAGAAGTTAGGCAAATACAACTGGAGGTCATCATGGATCTCAGGTCCTAATTGTCCTGTTTAGGTGCAACCTCAAGTTTTTGTCCTACTTACGCTGAGAGCTATAAGGACAGACTCTATCCCAACAAATATTTCTGAAGACGTAACCATGAGGTTTGGTTTACTGCCTTCAATAGCACTGGGACCATCTGGCTTGTGGTAATATATTCTAAGCCACTGAGAAAACCCCTTTAAGGTGTACCTCTGATCAGAGCTAGCTATATCGTGCACAGCATTTAAAAAATAACCATAAAATCATGACAATCAGCATGTATTTAAGCACATAGTAACATATTTGTGAGAGAGAGACATTGGAAACTATCAGCAATTAACATCTACTTTGTCCTCATTTTTCTTTGTTTCAAAAAAAATTTAAAAAGAAAAATATGTCTTTGAACTGCACAATAAGAGACTTACCTCTTCAGAGATCTGCAAATACCATAGCAGTACACTTCATAATACATTTCAGGCAATGCTAGGTAATTAAATCCTGAATGTTGATGTGTAGTTTCTTATCTAGTCTTCTTTGGCATCCCATGTTCTTCTGATACTGGGGAGATTCCATTTCCCTATTCTTAACCCGCCTGTTTTAATTACAGTTTCCTATGCAATTTTATGCAGAAATACCTGAAGTCATCAGCTAAAATACTTTGCTATCCAGGGCAGCATTTCTCCTAAACCAGATACATTGTAGGTTTTAACACAGTAAATTTAAAACATTATTTTAAACAAATACAATTACAGCTCAAGTTTTTTAAGTGATATTTTGAGGTAAATAAAAACCTTACCTCCACCTCCTCAAAGACGATGAGCCGGACCAGCACAATGTGAATTGCATTGCCAATGCTTGGATCGTGGAACAACCCTGTGACCTGTGCCAGAGCCAGGAGTATTAGATTAACTGATTCCTCTATAGCAGAACACAACTTCAGAGAGAAAATATGTTTACTTCTAGCATACTGTTTTGCTTTTTAAATTATCAAATCATTGAAAGTTTACTGAAATCCAGTAAATATTACAACTACTGCAAGGGCTAACTCTGCCTAATGAATGATGATACAGCCTTTGGCAAAAGTTGCTAAGCTAAAGAGCAAAAGCCCAAACAAGATTCCATTATGTCCATTGCCCTTTCAAAAATTTCTGAGTTCATAAAAAATACTAGCAGAAAGGAACACAACATCTACAGTCATACAACACTGATGGAGAGGTCCACTCAGGGTGCAAATAAACCAGCATAACAAACTGTCCTGTTTTAAACAAACAGGATTCTGTCACAAAAAAGCAAATTTAGTCAGTACTAGGCAAAAAGAAATTAGTTGAATAATGGCTACTCTTGTGTTTTCACAGTACAGGAGAGGATGATAAGTACGAAAGCAAAGATAACAACTCAATTCAAAAAAGACTCCACAAAAAAAGAACAAGAACTGAACTCTGCAAAAATGTGACCCAATTGTTATAAACATCATCAAAATGTTGAATTAGAGAGGAGGAAAAGGAATTGGAACAGAAGATAACCACAACCTATCTATACATATCTGTATGTGTGACCTATGTCATCTATCACAGGAAATACGAATAAACAAAATGGATTGCCTTTGGGTCAAAACTGTTATGGAGAAGACCACTAAAGGAGAAATATCAAAATGAAGTAGAAATTGTGTTTACAGAGGTCTGATTTGTGTATGGATCTTTTTCAAGGTACTGTAGTGAAAATTGAAACATTTTAAATAACCCTGATACCTAAGGTCAGACTGCAGAGAAAATGCCGAGTCTTGTTTGTTCCTGAACCTGATAATGACTCAGTTTTATTCCAAGTATTTTTTCCCTGTGTGGACAAAACCTCACGTGCTTGAACAACCTTTGTACCCTGTTTACTCAGGCTCATTGCCTCAGCAGTGAACTGGGACACTGTTTGGGGCACAGCTGGGAACATACTGTATAAACTCACAGGACAGATCAGTCACCATGGCTAGAATTACACTCTGGTTACCTCCACATATATGGCACATGATAACCAGACAGAACACATTCTCAATGTACTCTCAAGCTCAATATCTACCATGATACACATAATATTGATAACAGGTATTAATAACAGAAGGCATATCTATGGGCAGATGCTATGGCTTTTCACAGAACAGCTTATATTTTGAAACTTGCCACACAGGAAAGCATTTGAAGTTCAACTTTCTTTATTCCAATGTGAACTTTGTACTCCAAGAAGGATACTTATCTGGAAAAACAGCCGTATTGGCTTCAACTGGGACAGTTAACTTGCTTCGTAATAGTTCATATATTGCTGTTTGGATTTTGGACCAAAACAGTAACAAGCTGGTTAAAAAAAGTTAAAATGGTATTTTAGCTTTTGCAAAGTTACTACTATTTCCAGCAGGGCTCCTATGAGCCTTTCTCATCCACAAATACGTGAAAGAATTTATATATTTAAAACCTGTAGAATTTCTCTCTGTCATAGCCAAAAATCTGAAATCACCACTGAGCAACAGGTTCCAAGGGAGGCAGAGAATTTCAGTGGAAAGAAAGCTAGTGCTAGCATTTACAGCTGTGAGACTTATTTCGCATAAATCCAGAGAAAAATTGTGCCTATACAAAATACAAGGTAAAAAATACTTAAAAATACAGAGTTTCGATTCATATATATTAATGATTTTCGATTCATATATATTAATGATTCTACATTTTTGTCCATGAGCAACACTGCAGACCTGTTAGAAGATCAGCAGCATAATCAAATTCAGACTTGCTTCATTCGCCTATTTACAAACCCCAAAACATTGTACATACCATATTCATTATAGTGAGGATATATGATTCCACATGGTCACTTCCATGATATTCAACCATTTTACTGTCTGCCACCACAAGCGTCTCCACCCATCGCTCCTTGCTGACAGAGCGCCGAGAAACCCTCCTGGCAGCTGCGTGATTTTGTTCCCATCTCTCCCTCTGATGCTGCTGTTGTTTGAAAAAGCTGTGGGTATCTGGAAGAGTAAAAAGCAATGCTGTCTTGAAAATATTTTCAAGCTTGAACTGTATGGCTGTAACACTTACAGGATGATATTAACTGGAAGTGACTCTTCTGGCTGCCACCCACCTAACCCACTGCAGAGTCAACTCCAAAATGACACCAGACTGCTAAGGGCGCTGTCCAGTGAAGTTCTGAATTTCCTGAGATGGATTAAACATGTACCAAAAAGTCACTCCACTCAAACACAAGGGATTAACATTGTGAGACAAAACCAAGCTAAAAAAAATTGAATTGGGGATTGGCTCTAACCTCTCCAATGACACCAGTTGATAGTTTAAGATAAGGGATATGTTTTCTTCACAGGCAGCTCATTTTCCCATCAGGATGGTACGTTAAAGCCAATACATTCTTGGCACATCTAAGAATGGCTTGTTCTGTGCATGGAGAATATCTTAACCAGTGGGGACACTTGACCAGCAGTTGTCATCTAAATACCAGCAGGGCAGCCGCGGGATCCTCGCCTGCTGCCATCCTTCCTGATGATAGGACAGACACTTACCGCTTCCACTGTACTTTTGGGATCTGTGTGTCTAATGCTTTTCAGGAAGAAGTCTCCACTCTGTAGGGTTGCTAGCAACCTTGCACTGTATTCAGAGGGGCTAATGCCTCTCCACTCACTCTAGCTTTGAATGCCAGCTGTCCATGTTACCAGGGAAATACCAGCAACTTAAATAATGCAGGGCCTAAAAAGCAAATGAGATGCCAGTTTTACAGCAACTGCTGGCATTTTTCCAACCCATGACCCTGAGAAATGCTTCTGCAGTGGTGGGATTTCCCAAGTCCTACAAAGGATCAGGAGCACTTGTTTCTGTTACATGTGCTGCAGTAGTCCCTCGTCATCTCACTCATGAAAGATGTCCTAATTCCAGATGGGGCACATCCACAGATCAGAACGGCAGCTCCAAGTGCTTACAGCCTTTCCAGCATCACTTCCATGACTGTGCGGCAGGGGACAGTTATCCAACATTACCTCCATGTCCAGCAGTTCCCAGTGCTGAGAAGCAGTTACCCAGACACTCTGCCCTTGAAGAACAGGTGATCTGGCAGCTGGGTCCCTTCACACCAGCTACACCTTTGTCATGAATGAGCTGTTTGCCCTTTAGACCCAAGCGCAGACAGAATAATCACAGCACCTTGTGTACCTAACAAAATGCGGCACCACCGGATGTGTGTATCTCTGGGTGTAAAAGATGGTAAGTATCTTGGTTTATATACTCACGTTTTCAGAAATGTGTTCTCTGACGTAAGCCTGAAAGATGCCTCAATCCTGATAACACATAATGTGTGTAATTGAAATATGCCATATTAATAAACAAAATAACACCGGCCACATTTAGAACTGAGCCACCATGCACAAGTGTCCTGTACACAACAGCAGTGAGCTATCACTGCTCTAACCTGCACCCTAACCCCACTAACTCACACTGCAGCACCACTCCAGCTGTCTCCCTCAATCTTTGTTCAGTCACAGCAATCGTCTCCTCAATGAGGGGCTATTTATGAGTTGGTATTCATTAACCTCCCTTGCACATTTGCACAGTTTTCAGTATTCTTGTTTCTGTGAAGCACAGTTCTCATTATCTACATTTTTAAGGGTATTGTGCTGAGAAAAACCTTCCCCACAGCAATCTGAACAAAAAACTCCATTCAGACTGCTGGTTAAGTGCTTTGTTTATGGCCAAATAAAAGCTCAGGCCAGCTGTCAGGTTTTCTGTTTACAGCTAGCAAAAAGTATTGCTAATTGTCTGGGCAGCTGATAGCACTGGAGGTAAGAATGTATAAAGTCATAGAGACTGCAGTGGTGAACAACCCTCAGGGAAAAGTCTGGAGTCCTGATTAAGCATGAGGCTCTGTATTGTATGAAAATCTGAGAAGAGGTGAAAATGAATGCCAGATAGCCAGAGGATTCTGCAGAAAGAACCCTCCTCAGTGATGGACATTTCCTGTGCAAGGTACGTCACCTGGACAGGTAACATCTAAGGAATGGATCCCCACTGCGTGAAGTCCCCTGGCAGCTTTTTTAGTTAGACAAAGCAGAGAGGGCTAACCTCTTGGAGCCACACTAAATACAGGCAGCTACGAAATACAGTTCTACCTCTGCATTTATGTCTCTCCAAATTTTGACTGTCTCTTTTAACCATCCAACTGTGAAGTTAAATAACCTTACCTTGCTTTTACCTTCAATGAGTAAAGTGTTACAAGTGATTTCAGATTTACTGAGAAATCACAGGCACCCTGTTGCCCAGGCATGGAATTCTTGACTGCGAGCCCACCAGTTCAGGACTATCCAAGAAGTGAGGAATGGCCTGAGATTAGGAACAGTGCTGCCTGAGCAAAGCCTCTTTTCCATCATAACTGCTCAGCACAGCTCATTCCACAGAAGAAAAAAAGGAGACAAGAGAGAGAAAGAAAACAGAAAAAAGAAACAGAAGAGAGAAAGGGGGTACTCCTACCCTGAGGTTTTCCATGGATTTCTGAAGAACAGCTGTAACACAGATAGGAATAGTGCTGGAGTCCTTAGGAACAGGAAAGGAATATAGTGCGGAGAGCACTATATGAGCCAGGACAGTCTAAGATTAAACAAAAACAAGGTTGGTAAGAGATTCAGGTAACAAACTGCATGAAATTCAAGCAGCAATACTCAGAAGTTTCTAGCTGTTGTGGGAGATAATTTTGCAGATGTGAAGCTTTCATTAGAAAAACTGATTCAGCCCAACAAGTAACATACCATGTCCCAACATGGATATATGATATCCAGACATTTGACTGCATAATCAGAAGAAATGGTGTAGATGACAACATTTCATCAGTTTCCAGATAGAAATGGCTGATAAACTTCAGCAAAATGGTTGGGTTTTAAGATCAAATTCCAAATTGTTTTTAGTGAAAATAAAAAGGTCCCTTGAAACTACCCTACAAATCCTACTTGACTAACAACATAAAAGACCCTTATATTTCTGCTACTAGGAAAGATTTAAAGTTATCTGTAAGATTCAGCCATATAAGAAAAACACATTATTGCACAAACTTCTTCAGGACAGTTTAAAGCTGCATGGTTTCTGTATATGAAAAAAAAACTTCTTCACAAACTTCTGCACAAACTTCTTCAGGACAGTTTAAAGCTGCATGGTTTCTGTATATGAAAAAAAAACTTCTTCACAAACTTCTGCACAAACTTCTTCAGGACAGTTTAAAGCTGCATGGTTTCTGTATATGAAAAAAAAGATCTATCCTCTAACAAATCAATTTAATTTTTCATCAGGTGACAACATTCTTTGTCAGTCCTTTGTAAGAAAGAGCATTCTAATCTTTAACTATCAATGATCTGACTTAAAAGTAAGTTCTTCTTCATTTAGAACAGCTCATCAATTCAAAATGAGCTTGATTGTTAAGCAGTTAATTTCTGCTTTCCTTCCACCACTCCAAACTCCCTAAAAGAGTAAACATGACTCATGTCACTTAAAGGCATTATCTGAGATTTCCACAAAAAAGGCTTTTACCTGCTTTTGTTTCCATCTGGTGTTGCTCAAGGAAGAGTGCAGCATACAGTGCAACACAAGGAGACCTCAAGGTGCTAACTACACATAGCGAGCCTTCAACATCTTTGGAGGTACACAGGGCTTCGCAGAAGCAAAGTGAAAACGTCTGGAAGTTCCCAGAAGAGGAGAATGACTGAGTTGTAGAGGAGAACTCTACAAGTGAAGACTGTCACACAAAATTTAGTAGCATTGATTTGTGTCTTCACTTTCTACTCTCAGCTCCCTTCTCTTTGCGCAAGAGCTCTGTCATTTTTGCCAATCTATACTGTTCACAGCCAAAATACTATAGCCCCAGACAGGAGGTGTGAATGATGCTAGACGAATAAATTCCACACTGTTCATAATGTGCTACATTATGAGTCTTCCAAAACCCTTCACTTTGTTCTAAGACATGCCTTTAGTTTAAGTATTAACAAAATTATACAGTTTAGGGGTGAGTTTTTCAAGAGGTCAATAAGCTGTGTTGAAACACAGTCACTGTACAAGCTATACTCTCACTAATAAGAAAGTGAGCAACTTTCATAGCTGATCTACTGTGAGAACTTACTAATTGCTTACAAATCAAATGCAGTGAGCAATCCTCTTCCCCTGTTCTAAATACCCCTCCTGAAATAAACAAGGTCGTTTTCTACATACAGGATCTGCTTATAAACAGACAAAACTAATTCTAGATTATGACAATGTGAGAGTAAGGACTCATATGCTACAATGGGAAAACTGTTGTAAAAAAAGAAGCAAGTGTGTGAATTTAAAACTGAACAGATAACCAAACCAGGTCTTTTTATAAGCATTTCTAAAACAGGCCAAGCTAAGTCACACAAATGCTTTCTGAGTGTGAAGAATTGTTCACACAGGAAACTATTACAACTACTTAATCACATACTAGCCCATGCTGACAACTCCCAAGTCCCAGCAAAAACAAGCTCAGAGAAAGAAAACTTACAACTCAGCAAGGTTTGTTTAACTTTGACATTCCTGCTGTCAAAAACATGGCATATGAAACAGTGAAGTCACACTACTCTGAAGGAGAATGAAGCTAAAATTGGACCTGTCTTGACTGATGCACTTAACCAGATACTGCTGCTGAGCGTCTCCTGCTCATTACCATTCAGGCTGTAAAGATGGAATGATAGGTGTGCTACCATCAGGAGGTACACAGAGAACAATGTCGTGGGAGACATATGCTTGAAGCTGCCAATGTTTTGCATCAATGATTGTCCTTCTGCCTGAATGTTCTTATTTTTTTACCCAGGAATGAAACCCAAGACAATAAGGGACAATTAAAAATTATAGCTATGTCAGATGTTTTCCTAGGAGTACATTACTCCATGTAATTTGAACTTTCCGTGCTCATTCATTTGGCAACTTTAGTGTCTGGTGCCTCTTATTTTGGTGAAAACATTAATGAAATGGATTAGAAGAATGAGGTGACATTTCTGTGAATTAATCTAGCTCATGGTAAAATGGCATGAGAATACAATTTAACTTGCAGCACAGCTCTATTAAAATTTAAAGAAAAGCAAGTATCATCTAAAACAGAATACACTCACTGTGAAACAAACTTGCAGATTACAAATTCCCAATGAATTATGTCTATGTAATACTGTCTCTTACCAAAAAACTTAAGAACTGCTAACCTAAAAATAATAGAGAAATGCAGTTTTGGGGTATCATTATGATGAAAATGAGAATTAAAACATATGGGCTTTATTAATAATCTTTCTCTTTTTATGTCTCTCTAAAAAATCATTCACACAAAATTTATGCAAAAAACCTTAGAGTGATATCTTGAAGTAGTTGTCTGCATTGTCAGTGTTGATCTGATTTTCAGTTTGGTTTTCCAAATAGTATCCAGAAGCTCTTGAATGAAGACTCCAAGAATTTCTGTTCCATATTTTTGTTCCAAAAATTTATGTTCCATAAATTTAATTCATATAATATTGAAAAAAACCCCAAACTGGTTACATGCTGGCAATCAGAGGTCACCAACCAGCTGCAGTCAGGACCAAGAACAAGGGTAAAAGGCTACAATGTCTTATTTATTACAACAAAGACATGGACATGCTAGAGAATGTCCAGAGAAGGACAATGGGGCTGGGGAAGGGTCTGGAGCACAAATCTGATAAGGAGCAGGTGAGGGAGCTGAGGGTGGAAAAGAAGGCTCAGGGCGGAACTTCATCACTCTTTACAACTCCCTGACAAGAGTGTAGCCAGGTGGGAGGTGGTCTCTTCTCCCAGGTAGCTAGGGACAGGATGAGAGGAAATGGCCTCAAGTTGAGCCGGCAGAGGTTCACGTTGTGTATTAGGGACAAGTTCTCCAAAAGGCATGCCAAGCACTGGAAGACGCCCAGGGCAGTGGTGGAGTCAGAATTCCCAGAGATATTTAAAAACATGCAGATGTGGCACTTAGGGACATGGTTTGCTGGTGGACTTGGCAGTGCTGGGATAACAGTTGGACTCAATGATCTTAGAGGTCTCTTCCAACCTAAACAATTCTGTGACTCTATTCTCTTAGCTTGTATGCTGCATATAAGTTTGTGCTAGCACTACGGAACTCAGCAGTGAAAGAAAGTGCTGAAACGTTCAAAGGGTACACGTTTTATGTACTCTTTGTGGGGCTTCGCGGACAGGAAGAGAGTTATGAACCAGTAGGATTCAGAAATTGGCAGCACAAGTCTCTGGAGTGCCCATTAGTTCTTTAAAGTCACTTAAGTGATTTTCACAAAAGCACTCATTGCAGGCTGCCCTAATACCAAGCTCCAAGAGCTGGCAAGACCATAGGAATGGTGGACAGAGCACCAAGGCAAAGAAAGGCGCCAGAAGAAACCCCAACAATTATGCTGGAAGAAGCAAAGGACAAGAAAGGACTACTAAAGATTGTAATTCCAAGGATTTGAGCACTGTGAATGCTTTACATGGAAGGTTTGCTCTTTGCAAATGGCTTGGACAAGAAAGAATGTGGTTTTCAAGCTGTAAAGATTGCAACCAGCCTCTAAAGGGACTAGAGGCAGCTCAAAGGGGCCTCCACCTACTGGCTTTAATAAGTTTGTGAGTGCAGCAGCAGGCTGGGTACTGTGCCACAGGGACTGGGGAGAGTCATTCCTCTTGCACAAAAGCAACTTGGGCCTCTTATAGTATTCATGCTCACATAAGGAAGTTCACAAGACCAACTGAATCTAAGCCCAAGAAATATTAGCAGTCATCTCCTCATGAACAAGTAACTGAGAATAATCACATTTGATTCATGGATTCTAAGTATTAAACTCGTGCATTTCCTTTTACTTCAGAAATTGGCAGCTCCACTTTTATCAGACACCAAAGTCAATACAGTACTGATACCTATCAAATCCTAATATGAAGAACTATTTTGTTCTGTTCCCAACAGAACCAGAAGCTGAAGAGTAGCAAGGAGGCAGGTGTGACTGCATAATTCTCTCCTCTGGACTGTAATGGTGCTTTCTTCCACACTGGTCCATCCTCAGCCAGGGTTTCCTGAGATTTTATCATGGATAAACTGCTGCAAAACTGAAGGAGAGCACCTGGGTTTCCCCATGCAGAAAAACAAGAGGCTTCTGCTCCCATTTGCTTTCTTGTTTAGCTCACAGAATCAAAGAATAGCCCTCTGCAAAGACCTCAGCATGTCACTGCCCCTCCCTGCTGAGGACAGACTGCTGCTCCATACACCCAAGGGGCCTGTATTGGCTTTTTCAGCCTTGCAACAACCGAGAAAGGTCTTCCTCCGTACAGACACCCTTAGCAAAATGCTCCCTGTAATATCCTCATCATGCCAAAACCAGTGTGTTTAAAGGGTTTAAGGAGTACAGGTGCCTGTTTCAAACACTGTCAAGGCCACAGATGGAACTTGCCATAAGATAAATCACCACAGTGAGAACTTGAGTTAAGCACAGAAGGGAGGAATTTGCAACAGGAAGGTGCTATTCCAGGCCTGGAGGCAGGATCTAGTTAGCACGTCCTGATTAACACATCCGGACAAAAATTCCTCCTGTGGCAAACGGTGGAAAAGGAAGCACCTGCTCATCCATGTATCACCCCAAGTTGTGGGAACACCATCTGTGACCATCCCGTGGCTCCCTGGAATTTGGGCTGTATTAAAGTGGTACTCCAGGACGCCAAGGGAAGAAGGACTAACGGGAAGGTGGAGATGGTGACTGTCTTCTGCTTGGTCTCACCCTCCTTCGTCCTCCCTCTTCTACTTCTCTCTATTTCTCTACCTCACGTTCATTGTTAAATAAGATCCGTATTGTTAACTTCAGCATATAGTCTTGTTTGCACCTTCATTCGGGCAGAAGCATCTCTCACAAATCAGATCTTAACATATACCCAGCACCGTTTTGCCTGCCTATGCTCCCCCACGCAGAATCACAAATTTAAGTGGGTTTAAGGGTCTCCTCAAGGTCCCCAAGACCCAACCTGTGCACCACAGGAACTCCTCACTGGCTCATCATTTCTCTTCAAGTTAATAAAACACAATCAGCCACTTGCATCTCTCTGTGCTTGCAAATGATCAGTACAGAGCCAGCTGGGACCAGCTGCTCCTGCCTCCTCTCCAGGAGGGATCGGAAGGAAGTCACAGGCAAACACACACAGGCAGCACAGCACAGCTGGGAGATACTACCACTCCTGTGATTACCCAGGCTGCTGAGTGGTCCCCGAAGAGGATGCAGCCTCCCTGCACTCTGAGACACTGCTCCAGCTCATAGCCTCACCCTCACAAAAGCTGACTCTCAGCAGTTTGGTTAGAAACTATGTGTGAAAGGCACGGCTGATGAACTAAAGCTATTTCACATCATCCCACTACTGAACTGCTCCTTGCCCTGATCTTACAGCATTCTTCTGCACCTCCTTCCCTAACTACATCTCTTCCTATCCCAAAACACCAAACAACTCCCCTCATTGAATACTCGGCAAGGTTGCAGCTCAGCTGTGACCCCCAGGAGTCCAGGCATCTGAACCCCTCACACCATTTTCAGGCCAACTCCCTTTCATATGTCAGCACTCTCTGCCCTGACGCCTCCACTGTGCTTAGACTCATTCCGGGTCAAAGACAGCTCAGGAAGTGCTGCTCAGCTCATCCCCCTGGAATCTCCAAACAGCTCTAAGAGTCAAAACCAGCAAGCAGATAGTTGTGCCTGTGAGACCTGCTGTGACAGTGTGAATGTTCATGGCAGAGGCACAGCCCAGCCATTCTTCTCAGCAGTCAGGATCCGGCCACTCTGAGCAAGAGACTGAGAAAATTGATTGTACGCACAAAGAGTGCTGTGTGCTACTTGGCAGCCATGCCAAAGAACACTGGAGTATTTCAGTGATTAGCACAAACATGATCTCATTGTGTGGGAATAGTGGTGAACACAAATATCCACAGTGTTTCACAATGAGAACAAAAGCCAGCTCAGCACTTACCTTATATATAAAAAGGGACATCGTGAACCATAATACATATTGTAGAGAATACTACAGGCATCTTTTAAATAAAATTCCTCAGGCAAAGCTATTAAAGATTATCTCTTTATGTTCATCATATAGACTGCCTGATTTTGCAGCTATTCTATATGTTTACAACGTCAGGTTTCTGCTACACATTCTGGCATTGGATTAGTATTTTCCGGGTATTTTATCATTCAGTTACTCAAATATGCTCACATTTATAAGAAATAAAAGTTTCTAGTTTAGCCTTTAAAAAGTACTGCTTTGACTGTGACATATTTCAAACAATCTCTTTCTAGATGGTAACAGAGAGGTTACTGAACACACACATGCAAAGGAATTGGGGAGCCTAGTTGAAACTATCCCTACTGTTACCGCATTATTTTTTTGGAACTGCCACCACAAAAACATTGGGCAGATTTCAAGAAGATAGATTTATCTACTGTAACTGCCTCAGATGTAAAAATAAGTCAAGAATTCAGATTACAACACATGCATTTGAGAGCTCTCCAGTTGTAACCTGGTAGTCCAGTTATGAAGCCCTAGATAGAAATATGGGATTTCAAGTCTAAGCATAAAGCAGATAAATTAATTTTTTTCTTTTAAAAATGGTTCCAGATAGAAGTTTGTCTTTGTATTTGCAGATTTGACTGATTAAGAAATAATCTGACCTCGGTTCCTAAATATTTCAATACAAATGTATGAGGATGCATTTTCTTACATAAATTAACAAAGCATCCAGTAAAATATACATGTGGTTATTTCACTGAGCACTGGCAATGAGAATTTCCTGGGCTTACAATCAATAGGTTAAAAATTGTCAATTAGCTGCCTTGAAAATCTGACTTTTAACACAAAAGGGCAGGAGAATGTTAAAAAAATAATCTAGATTAAATTTCCCCCTTTTTCCAACATCTTATCTAAAGTCTATTAAGTAGGAAGACAGATCCCTGCTTTTTTCAGAACTAACCAGACGGTATTCTCTATGTCAGTTGTAGAAGCACCTATGGTACATCAAAGAAAATATATCATACAATTTGTTAGCAAAACACACAGAGGGACAAGGAGGTGGAAGAAATGTACTCTAAAACCAAATATAAAGCATTTGCAGTACTCCGCATAACTTTTAAACAAAACTATTTCAATCACTCAAGTAGCTGAACAGAAGGTCCATTAGGGCCCCTTCACAAATTGCCAGATTTTGTTTTACTGCTGCATTTAAACATTTTATTTAGGTCATTGGTATAAACACATTCATTTTCACATTTGTTTTCTTAAAAAATATTTTTTCATAGTTAATAGGTAGTGTGCACTAAAATGACTTGAGAGGGATTTTAAAAGCCTGAAAGCAAGACAGTAATCAGTGTTTTACAAATGCTCTGAAACTCATGGGAAAAACAGGTGTCCTTGGCTTTTAGCGAAGAAAAGATGAGATCTGGTACTTACATTAGCTATTTTATGTGTTACTGACATTCTCAGGACTTCTCCAATGATCCCACTCTACAAACTGTACCTGCTCATTAATTCACTAAGACTAAGTTTATACAGGACAAACAAGAACCTGTTGCAGCACACTGGACATGGTACAGGACACAGGTTGAACACAACAGAGTTCAGGTCATGGTGCTAGTTCCATGTGAGAATCAAGGAAAAACAGCCTTTTCTGAGACTCCCATATTGTTAGAGCCATCTTAGCTGTGCTCCCTGCCTTCACCCCCAGCACTTTTGCACCCACGCTGCAACCCTCTCTACACACAGGATGCTCAGCTCTCCCCTCTGTTTGTTTCGTGCAGAGCAGCAAGCCAGTAGCTAACTGCAAGCTCAGAAAGTTCTGCAGATCCAGAAGAAACAGCAAACTTCATGCTGAGGAGGGCGTGTAAACCACATACTGGACCACACAGTGTGATTAGAGAGCAAATAAAGCAGACATGTGCTTCCAATGTGAAGAGTAATCCAACACTGTCTGGCAAACACATTTTACCTGACAGCTACGTCTGCTTCACCCTGTCCAGTCTGTCGCCGTCATGGTCCTGCTCTCACCTCAGGATCTTAGGGTAGTACCGAAGCAATTTCTGCAGCAAGACCCAGGCTTAAAAGAGAAGCATTTCTAACCACTTCACCTGCTACCACTGAGTTTTACTACGTAAAAACCTTAAAAATTACAAATCAGTCTAAAGATACCAAATGACAGTAATATTCACAAATCATTTACCTGAACTAACAGAGCAAATGAATAGGTAACACCATTCACTTTATAACAGAACTAATTAGCTATTCTAATGGACTGCACAAGCCCTTAGGTTTGACTCGTAATGTTACATTTACAGAACTTATACATCAACTGCTTTTTTCCCCTTGCTTTTTCTGAAATTATGAAGAAAACAGCACTTTTTCCAGGCATCACTCAAAGCTATCATGACTTATTTTCATTATGAAAGGACTGTGAGGAGCAAGATGAGCATGAGCCATTTTGTATAAACAAGGGTGAAGACTGGAGAGAATGCCTGGATCCTATTCCTTGCCTCATCAGGCATCCTTAGAAACATCCAAAATAAATACACATTTCCATAAAATACCGTAGGCTGTTCAGTCCTCTTGGTACCATCACATGAGATGAAATTTGAAAGGAAGATGGGGAAGGGGATACCACTGACTGACAGGTGCCAACTTAGTGAAATTCTGTGCTCCATTTTCTCCATCTCTCAATTCTCTTGTACCTATCTGAAGACCTTTATGCTTGAGGTATGCTGCAGACACAGAGGCCACGTTCTCAAGAAAGCACCTAATCAAGAAAACATTCCCTGCACCGAAGTTCATTATTCATGAACAATAGCTACTATAGTTCACCCATAATTTCTGAAACTTGACATCTCCATTTTAAACGTTCAAACCACAGTTCAAGAAGTGTAAAGTATCCCAACTAAATTAATGTATAACATCTCTGATGTGAGAGAGAAACAGTTATAGAAAGACGAACAGAATAGTCTTTGAAGTGGTAGTTAAACAATGACTTTTAATTAGTTTGGTTTTGGTTTAGATTACTAAGGAAAATAAGAGGAAGGCAGTTTGGAATTAATCTTGAAACAAAATGCTGTTCTTTCAAGGTTTGATATGATATCATTAACATAGCTTATGCTATAATCTTCTTATCCCTGGGCTTACACAACAGAGTTCATTTGGCCTTTCTCTGGACCCACTGTTGTTTTTTCCATTCCATTTTTCCACTGTATTTAAAACACTAATCACACCAGCTTGCTCAAAGAAAAAAGCACATGCTAGCATTTTCAGGGGCCTCCTTGTCCCTGGCTGAGGCCAAATGTCTTGTATATCAGATGATGTTACTAAGCAATACAGCCTTCAAAGGCTCAGGCTCAGCCTCAACCCTGCTGTGCCTCTGCCACAAACATCAGCACTTAAAGCACAGCCCTTGCAGATGAGAACTTCCCCCCCCTGAAGAAGGGAAGGGGTTGGTCAGTCACCAAAATGAATTATGCTAATATGACATCTTGAAAATCTTATACACACACTGCTGTTAACATTTTCTATCCTTAGAAACAAGTCCTGATGACAACATTTTCCAGCTTCACGACATTTTGAGAGGTGACTGTTGAGGTTCTCCTGTTCCAAGATGGCACACAAGATTTCATTTGCCTGACTGAGCCACTGAAGAAGCACCCATACACAGACAACAGACACTGAAACAGCAGAGCAGGGACAGACTCGGTCCTGCAGCTGGGGAGAACTGACAGAGGCATCGGTAAACTCCTAGAAGGAGCAAGGGGAGGAACAGGATAGATCACATCATCTCAGGGGAGACAGCCAACAGCATCTCTGAGGTGAGAGGTTAATAACTCCTGCCACCAGCTTGCATGAGCTACCCTGCTGGGATAACACCAGCTTCAGGTGAGCTGTGTTCCACTCAGCTCTTTGTGAATATCACTGCCGGGCTCAGGGATGTTTTCAGTTTTAGCCAAAGTTTTGAGGGTGACTTTTTCTTTTGCTTCCAGTTTCCTATTACAGACTGATTGTCAGAGGCATTATAACTTGCTCGATGTCATAAGCCTTTTAATTTATTTGCATTCCTGTCATGCATGGACTGGAGGTTCACCAGTAACACCAGCTTTAATTAACTGAGCTCCCTGTCTCACTACCTACAGAAAATTATGCCAGAATCCTTCACAGACAGGAGCAACTGGGGCTTCCACACTTAAATGCCAAGGAGTTTGAAAGTGCTTGCTGAGATCTGTGTTTGAACTTTGAAATTTTTACTCCTGTGGAAAGAGAATTAAACAAAGCCCTGCCAACAGTTTAAGCCTCTGTTGTTTTTTTTAATGACAATTTCAGTTTTTATTTGCAAAAATTCCCTGACTCCTATTCTCACCAAGAAGCCTTAAGATGATAAAGATATATGTAAATGCATTGGACCAGAAAGAGGGAAAAGTGCAGGTTTGCCTGAAAGAAACATCCAGTTCACATTCACCATAAAACAGTATGATTAGTTATAGCTTAAGGAGAAAAAAAAAATCAAAAAAATAGATAATGATGAACAAAACCAAGTTACAACCCTAAATTGAGGAAGAGGTTGTTTAGTAATTAATTCCCCAGTATAAAGCTGCCTGTCAATGTTACCAGCCCAGGCTTTGCAGGAAACTCCCTTCTTTTACTGCCCTTCTTTTCTGTGACCTCCCTGACAGATGAAATTTCAACTCTCTCATCATCTTCCATTTACTCTGAGGAAGACATGACTAACAGAAGTACCTCACCATGGGCAATGGATGCAGCTGGGATGCTGAAAAGAAAATGCCATAAAACAGAGAGTGTAAACAATGTCAGGCAAATCATACAGAAAATGACAGGAATGATCCCTTGTTAAAACCGCAGTATTTGAAAGAAGAGTTTGATTCAAATCCAAAACCTCCACAGAGCCGAAGGGAACTCGGACTGGGGGCTCAACCAACAACAGTGCAGATCAGAGAGGAAAGATCTTGATTCAGCTTGTTTTAAAGTTTGAGCAAGCAAGAAACTTGCTGCTAATTTCAACTTTGGCAGAATGGGAGACAGGCTGACATTGTGTTTTAACTGTGTTTAAAAAGTATTTAAAATATAAAAGCATCTCTCTCTGTAGCTTCAACTCAAAAGCTGTTCTGCAGAAAAGCAAAATATTAGACCAAGACATTTTTTACAAGAAAGATTGATAAAGGACATAAAAGCTTTGAGCTTCTTATTTTGCACAAACATTATTTTTGGGGCAGTGTTTCTTGACATTGATTAGAACAGTTTAGAAGAGACTTTCTGTAGGAGTCTAATTTATGTGTACAAAGACCTCATCACTGCTGTTTAAAGAGCACAGGAATACCTATTTTTTTTCAGCTAAGACACATTACATGCTGTTTCCTGAAGTAAGTTTAGGTTGAGTATTTGCAAGAGAAGAAAAGTGGTAAGTCTAAATGAGATTGTAGGAGGAAAAAAATCAATATTTTCTCCTATGATCTTTCATAGAAAAACCTGAACATGCAAGAAAACAGTTCCACAAAACCTTCGAACAAGTGCAGTATTTAAGGGCAGCAACTAAAAACATTTTCTATACCTTTTAGCACAGCAATCTTCTGTCCACCTTTTTTTTGCATAAAGATGGATCCTTTGGGATAATTCCATTTATTAGAAAAAAAATGTGTGCAATCTATATGACCTTTCAGTGAACAGCATCTCTCCAGCCAGTTATTTACACACAGTTTATTTCAGGACAGTACATAAATAGCACAGGGGTGCAGAATATCTCTGCAGCCCAAGCAATTGTGCGTGGTGTAGGATAAATGCAAATGGGGGCCCACTTATCCCTAAAAAGGAGGGAGCTTACAAGTTAACTGAAGTAGCAGTGGATAGAAAAAATAACCTTCCAAGTTTTGCAGTTCCTCTCATTCCCAACTAACCATAAAGCTAAATCTATGCTTAGAGGAATATTATGAATGCCTTTGAAGTACAATTGCTCCAAAGGTGTCTCCCCAAACACACAAAATGGATCCAAGTTCAGGGACACAAAGAGTAGAGAACACAGCCACAAGCAAGGAGTGGGCAAGCAGCTAGGACATAGTGTTTCATGCAGAAAAACTGAACTCAGACACCTGTTTAAAGTGGGTCATCTACAACAGGAAGCTCATCAAGGATATGTAACTCCAGAGAAACTAATTTTGGACACTGATCAGTTCATCAGCCCCACAGAACGATTCCAGCACTTCTGAGAAGAACTGGAAATCTGTGATCTGCCCAGAAATAATAAGATAATTGTAGTTTCTTATTAGAAGGTTCACAGGGAGCTCAGTATGACTGAGAAATCTGGCCCTAACTAGACTGAAGGCTGAACATTTCTGCCAATATTACTCTGTTAATGGATCAAGTATCCTGACCAAATTTTCAAACTCCTGCATCAGAAATGTTTAACGAAATGCAGCTTAGCTTTCTGAGTTTCCTATTTCATCTCTGAAAATGTGGTTTACAATTATTCAAGGCGATTGTTATTCTACAAAAGAGAAAGGGATGGACATGATACATGACAGTTTAAAGTGTATTATTACTCTCCAAATTAATACTGCAGCAATTCAACATTTATATTCCCAAGGCATCTGTTTACCAAATCAATTGCTAAACTCAAGAAGTGCAATAGCATCACACACAGTTTGATAAGGAAAGCTACAGGTACAGAGCAAGAGCACAATATATTCCCCTAAGACAGTACTCAGTGAGACATGCTGAATTAATCCTTCTCAGCCTGGATGCAGACTGAGACTCCTCAATCTGATGAGCGGTTAAGCAAACTTTCAATGACGACATGGAAGAGATCACAGACTACCCTTAAAACTACAGGAAAGCAAATACAGTACACAAGCACGGTGTAGCAAACACTATTTCTTTCCAGTGGCACAGTGGCTGAACAGAAGAAGAAAAACTTCTCTCGCCTTATAGGTTCGATTCATATTATTTGGAAAATGGCCTGTCACAGAACTTTAAAATTTATTCAGTCTTTGAGTGAGGTAGCATATATGGTGGTGACAAGTGACACAATTATGACCCTATAACAACAATCCTGTGCTGCCCACCTCCTGCATAACACAAGCATGTAGGGAATTCACTTTGCTTCAGTTAATAGGAGCAAGTGGAATGCTGAAAGTAAGATTCTATCAGAAAAGAGAAGAAAATAAGAAAACAATCAGAGACTGGGAAAGGAGGTGCCAGCACTCTGCCAGCATTGAGCCGTCTCAGGCCCTTGCTCAGCACAAACTTTGATCCACTTGGGTAAACCTCTACCTTTGACTCCTCACTCATTTAACTGGAGAGGAAGAATGGCAGAAAATACAGTATTTTATTCCTTTCTCCTCTACCTGTACTGAGAGCAACTAAAAAAAACTGCCATGTATTCCTGAAAACCAAAAGAAAGAATCTTTTGGTTTCATTCCATGAGGTTGTCTGGGGAAGGGGGAAGTGTTTTGATACCAGTGAGCAGCAACTGTCACATTGACTGCTGTGATAAACCAATTCTCATGTCTTTATTTCCCAGGTTCCCCACCTGTGAAATGCTAAATATTGCTATCCACACAAGGAGGTAATCACTTTTTTCAGTTCAGTGCAAACTGTTTCAGAGAGAGAGATACTCTGTGTTCTTCTGCAAGCTGTTTGCTTCGTTGTTCCTGCTTTAAAATAGAGGTCACTCTGACTGAATGTCCCTATTTGTACTTTTTTTCATAAGCACCTCATAAACAGCTTGGAAGAGTCAGTTGTAGGAAGAAGAGCCATGCAGGGAGAAAGGTGCTCTTCCCTAATCTGAGGTTGAATTAACCTCAGTTACTAAATTTCAATGTGCCAACTTACCAACCTATCAATAATCATCTCCATGTCCTGGAGAAACCAAGCTAATTAAGCTGAATTATAATTGATCTGATTAAATACAGGATCAACAAATACTGGGAAAATATCAGCTTTCTTTAAAATATGCTGCTTTCTTTAAAAGCAGCAGAAGCTACAAAGCCTCTACCAGGAGTTCTGAGCTTACAACCAGGAGTTCAAGCAAAGCTGCTTACATTGGCCACAATGTCCTTCTAAAACAAAAGAAGATAGGTTATTATTTGAGAATAAAATATTGCCCTCGGGTTATTCCCCCTCCTTATTTCAAGTGATTAAACTAAAGATTTCAGGGTCAAAAGCCAGTATTACTAGTTCATCCTGTACACTTTGCAAGCATAAAAAGTGAAGAGAAGCCTTTGACAGTATCAAGTTAATCATCAAAAAGCAAGACCATGATTGAATAAAGTTCTGCAGTCAGATATAGGAAGTACAACAGGCAGTAATTGTCTGAAACAGCTTAATGGCATTCTAGATTTCTGTTAAATTAATTATGCCATCATCACTCAAAATACTTAAATTTTGAGTGATGATGGCAAAACTGTTAAAAAACAGTTTTGCACAATGTTGCTCTGCTCCTTTAACTCCCCCTCCCCTCCTCATCATTTCACACAGCAGCCAGCCTCTTCTTTCTTCCACTCCAGTTTTGTCCCATCACAGTTACAATTTGGAGCAAAATTGCTCCAAATGCAAAAAAATTAGTTTTAAGATTTGTAACTTCTCTGCAGACAAGGAGCTGGAGGCTCGTGTCAAACCCAAACTAATCCTAACTTCAGATCTATCAAATACTTCAATGCCAAAATGAGGGTAAAATATACAACCATTTTTTGTACACCCAAAGCTCCAATTAAATATTCTCTGAGATCTATTTTAATACCCTAAACCTTTCACACCTGAGGTACATTTCACAGCCTTCTGCAGCAATCACCAGGTTGCAATATGAATAAACTTAACTGCCCTCACCCTCTAAACAACAGCAACCTGTCCTTTTCTCCAGCCCAAGAAAAAGAAGTCCATCTGTTTGTACTAGTCCCCTCCTCACAGCACCTAGGAAGAGCTTCACTACAACACAGCATTTTCATTCACAAACTTCACAAAATTTCTCTTTGAAGCTCACAAACGAAAAACAATACCTTGTGACAGGCTGCATGAAAATAAGCAGAAGAAATGGGAGATCACTTCTTTTTCTGTAAGAAGGTAGGACAACTTCTCTTCCCTTCCATTATATCTCAAAGCACTGTCAAGTTTTTAAAATCACCGATTCGGAAGAATAAAACAAATTCCCAGATCCTCAGTTTCCTCTCCTGTGGGCACAAAGGATTTGAGGGGTTTTTTATAAGGCACAGGGACACTTTTCATTTATCTTTTCTGCTACCTCTCACACGTATTTCAAATGGTACAGTGAGACAGGCGCTAGCAGAGTCCAGTATTGTTATGCTACTTTCAAGATTAGTAACTCAGTTTTGCATGCAGCTAATGACTGAGTCAGCTGGCATTTGCCTGAGCAGCAATGGAAGTGTGCAGCACAAACATAAGTTTTAATTTATGTCATTTACTGCAATGATTTTTGTCCAAGTATCTGAAACTGTTAGAGATAGTACCAATTATAAAGTAATTAACTTAATCATTGCAAGATTACAGGAAAGTCACTGATTCTAGAGCATTATTGCATGTAGGCAAGACAGAGAACAAGCAGGTTGGACCCTGGATATTCATGCAGTTGTTGCCACAGTAAAAGTTGTAAAAGTTGTTGTTGCACAAGGCTTCTACCAAGAGACACAGATCTTGCATTAAAAAAACCCCAAACCTGGAAAAAGACTGCACAGGAGATCAGCATCCTCTACCTATTCTCCCCTGTAGTAATTCCTTTACTTCGATTTTGTCTGTACAACTAGTCTTTATATTCCTTGCCTGACAGGCAGATTAGTTTCTGACTAAAAGACTTCTATTACCACCACTCAACTCCGTGCACTCATAAGCATTGAGGTGATTCAACTTCTTCAAGCAAAAATCATCACTACACTTTAAGCTGAACACACACCAAGTGTAAGTCACAAAAATAATGCAAGCATCTTAGTTTAATTTTAAAAAGTCTAACAAGCTCAGAGCTCAAATAAACAAATGCAGACACTTTGCATGACTCTAGGCCCACAAATTTAAAATTTAAACACCAGTTCCTGTAAGACATACAATACGCAACTCTACATCAGCTAAGCGCCAGCTCAGCGATTGCTGAGGGTTGAAAACACAAAATGGAATTTAACCTATAAAATATAATTAGTTTTTACAATTAACTGTGAACTGCAAATTGAAAATGCTTTGCCTTGAAGTGATCCCAAAAGGCATTATTCTAAGCTCTCTTAGAATGATGATGTCATATGGGTGTACAAGATTTCTGGCACCAACCTCAACAGCATGAAGTACATGAAATCCTGAAAAGGTGGCAGAGTCACCTTACTACCTTTAAAATTTATTTATGCACAAGGTATTCACCAAAGCCTAAGTAGTGAATTTGGCACAGAAACATCTGGCACAGAAAGCAAGAATTGCATCACTTTCCCTTTTTCTTCTGTATTTCACTTCTAACAAGAGCAACTGCTCTGACAATGCGTATTATCAACAGAAGATGACACTGAATTCTTCCTTTATTCTATCCCTATTGAAAAGCTGGCTACTCAGAAATGAGATAATAAGACACAGAATGGCTTGGTTTGGAAGGGACTTGCAAAATCATCTAGTTTCAACTCCCTGCCATGGACAGGGACATCTTCCACTAGCCCAGGTTGCTCAGAGCTTCATCTAGCTTGCCCTTGAACACTTCCAGGGATGCTGCATTCACAATTTCTCTAGGCAACTTGCTCCAGAACTTCATCACCCTCAAGATGAAGAATTTTTTGCTAATATCTTATCTAAATCTATTCTCTTTCAGTTTAAAGCCATTTCCCCTTTTCTTATCGCTCCAAGCCCTTGTAAAAAGTCTCTCTCCACCCTTCTTGCAGGCCCCCTTCTGGTACTGGAAGGCCATAATTAGTTCACTCCAAACCATTTTTTTCTCCAGGGTGAAAAATGCTCCACTCCTCTGACCATCTTG
>VXBC01003626.1:11347-63457 GCA_013399945.1 Ploceus nigricollis | reverse complement strand
ATGACACTGAATTCTTCCTTTATTCTATCCCTATTGAAAAGCTGGCTACTCAGAAATGAGATAATAAGACACAGAATGGCTTGGTTTGGAAGGGACTTGCAAAATCATCTAGTTTCAACTCCCTGCCATGGACAGGGACATCTTCCACTAGCCCAGGTTGCTCAGAGCTTCATCTAGCTTGCCCTTGAACACTTCCAGGGATGCTGCATTCACAATTTCTCTAGGCAACTTGCTCCAGAACTTCATCACCCTCAAGATGAAGAATTTTTTGCTAATATCTTATCTAAATCTATTCTCTTTCAGTTTAAAGCCATTTCCCCTTTTCTTATCGCTCCAAGCCCTTGTAAAAAGTCTCTCTCCACCCTTCTTGCAGGCCCCCTTCTGGTACTGGAAGGCCATAATTAGTTCACTCCAAACCATTTTTTTCTCCAGGGTGAAAAATGCTCCACTCCTCTGACCATCTTGGTGTCTCTCCTCTGGGCTCACTCCAGCAGGTCCCTGTCCCTCCTGTGCTGGGAGCCCAGAGCTGGATGCAGTGCTCCAGGTGGGTCTCAGCAGGGCAGAGCAGAGGGGCAGAATCCCCTCCCTCCCCTGCTGCCCACGGGGCTCTGGATGCAGCCCAGGACACAAAACACACAACATAAATGTTAAGGCCTTTTGAGGATTCTGTGATTGTTATATGCTGTCACACAAAGGGAAAAAATATAATGAAGGAAATGGTTTTACCCCCATACACTTCTTCACACTGATTCTTTAACTTTTATGACAGCTAAGATTATGGTTTCGTCAAAAGCAAATATTACCTCTAAAGGCTGACTGTTAAAAAAGAAACATAAATTATAGCTGACTACTTTGTTAGTTCATAAGGCACTACCTTTGTTTGCCTGCAGTATCATGAACATACTAAGACCAGAACTAATTCTGTCACTTTGGAATGAATAACATCAGACAGGGAGTTTAAATTGACAAGTCTATTAGAGCAGACTTAGCTAATCTAAGTGATGCACGGAAGTTATGCTCGTTTTTACAGTGTCTAGGTACAGCCAGTCTTTTTCTGTCTCATTCTGCATGACTTTGAAGAAAGATACAAGAGGCAAACAGTGAGAGGTAGAAAGAAAATAAGCAGACCACACAAAGCAAACACACAGCACATTCCTGAGGATCTCCTATCTTCTCTCCACACTTAGAATTAACTGCACGCAGATGTTATTTCTTCCATATATTATTTCAGCCATAAAAGAAACCTGGAAGACAGTAGGCAAGAACAACTTCCTCATTCTTCACAGGCAAATATAAAGTAATTTCTCTTGTCTAGCCCAGTAGCCATCAGAAGGAATGAAAATTCAGGGAGCTATCTGAAATTAACACCAATATAAACATTACCTTTAGACACTCCCGGTTTTTTCAAATCCAGGGTTATTTTCTATTAAGTAAATATGTATTTTCACTTGATGAATAATAAAATGGAGCAGCATTCATATTAATTCCTATGGTTTCCCCTTTACCTTCCCAGTATCACAGAAGATTGAGTAACTCTCCCATCAGCTTTCTCATGTTTTTCCCCTGTTATCATTTTATACTAACATAGGCCAGCAAGCAAGAAGTGCAATTCAGATCTATGACCAGAAATATAGGGGGTCAAGTTGTTCTTTGCTTCTTTAATTTACCAATCCTTATTACACAGCAGTAAAACTTCACCAGCAGTCATGACTGGGGATTAAAAATTCCTACATTCCTCCTTTCACTTCCCATTCCTGGAAAGGAACCAGCTTCTCTTAAACCACTGACCTGTGAAAGACAGAAACACATTCCTCTGTATTCTGCAGCTCTATTTGTACATAAGTCAGGCCTTAGGTCATATAAGTAATTACTGATTCATCCCTATCAATACCATGCCTTTCTAAAGTTTGGTGCAGACTCAGATTCAAGGCCTCAGAAAACTAACACAAAATCTGTACATTCTTCGTGTGAAATAAATCAAGGAAATTATTTTACTAAATAAAGGAACTAATTTTGTAATTATGAGATGCCAACTACCCTCTAGATATACTCTTCCCTTCCAGCATAGTGTACTAGTTTGTTTTCACAAAAGACAGGATCCTGAGTATTACTGCACCAATATTCAAGCTATTTTTACTTCTACTAAAAAAAATCTTGCTCTTGATGCCCTGTCTTCACTTTCAGAATAACTAAATAAAACTCTTTAAATAATCTGCTAACAATCACAGAAAATCTAGAAATCCTAAATTTAAACCATGGACTAGACTGGAGTTACTTTATGTTGAAGACAGAACTTGCATGGAGTGAGAATATTTTATTAAAAATAATGCTGACTGCAAATCTTTTTATCCCAGAACTCCTCAAGAATTCAAGTTTCAAACTCACTAAACAGTTCTGGGTGGAGAAAAATTGAGGGGTAGAAAGGATCAATGGCGTGAAAAACATATCCCAGTAGTCATAAGGAGGATTTAACTTTTCAGAAAGGAACACAGATGGGTGGCTCCTGGGGTGTTTTGATTGAGATGCTCTCATTTTGCATAATCTTTTCTTACAGAATTTTAAAAAGCCTGGCAGAAGGAAAGGCACACACCACTGGAAAAAAGCTGCTTAAAAAGATACAGAAAGCAAATAGGCTGAAATCCAGCAAAATTAGTACCATTCAGTCCACATGCTTGTTCCTTTTCCATCGGGATCGCCCGTCTTCTCCTTAAAGCATTTTGAAGGTTATTTGCACCATAGATCATATGGGGATGGGGTGTTCCCTCCTTCTGTGGATGCTTTTTAATGGGCTCAATGAAGTAATCCCCATGGGGCAGATGGAAATATCCAGTCTGAAAATAAGCACAAAAGAGTTAATCTCTTCCGTTCAGTAGTAGAAGACAAAAATAAATATACTCTTCATACCACCAACCCCGAGCTTTCCTCACAAACCAGTCATTACACTACAGAAATACAAACACAACAGGTTTTCAGTACTTATTCTGCTGCATACACCTAGGCTGTTTCACACCTCACAGTCATCACAGTACAAAAGGAAAGAGAAAAAATACCTCCTTCCTAATAACCTGAAACTGAGTCAAAGACTCTCATATTTTTACAAAGCCAGTAAAAGGTCAAAAGCTGATTTGATAAACATGATGCGCGAGGAAGAGCTGCATCTTGTTCTTCTGGTGTTTTGCATCCATTCCCCAGAGTTCAAGACTGGAATAGAAGCTGTTTCATAAGTGCAAATTGAAATTCTGTTCCCAGCTGCAGTCCCACAATCAATTACCCAACCCATCAGATGAGCTGGACTGTGTGGGCCAAGTCTGTCTCAGACTAAAAACCCTCATAGGCCCCCAGGCCAACATTACAATGGAAGCAATAAGAAGTTTTTCGTGAATTAGCAAGCCATTAGGAACATCCAGTGGATCTGCTAAAAAGGCTGCAACATTTCACATGCTGTAACTTTTCTATCAGCCTCCCTGCTTTGCCTAAGCTACAGGGCCCTTGATACCCATCTGGACTGCACAGGATCCTTTTACACCTCACTCTGTCATGATCCAGGACACACTTCCAACCAGGCATGGCCTCGGTCCATTGTGTCTCAGCATTTTGGCAGGGACTGCAAACACTGCAAAACCACCGTACTGTCCTTCCATGTTAAGATATATGGAGCAGTATTAAATCTAAGAGCAAAGGATCTACTGACAACCCAGACCACGCTGGGGATGGGACAGGAAGCTGGGGTATTCCAGTCTTATGGCTGTGTTTCCTCTTCATTTTCTTGCTGTGGTCAGTGCACCTCTCTTAGTCTCTTCTGGAAGAGGGAAAAAAATGCAGTAACAGTCTGTTCCTGCAGCTGCTGTATTCAAACATAGAATGGCAGACAAATTTTCAAATATTTTTAAATATTCCAAAGCCTTAGAGTTTCTCTGGATGGTTGGGAAAGCCAGTTTAAGGATATGAAAGAAATCATATGAACGGAAGAAAAGCACTCCTATAAAACTATAAAATAACCATGGGCTCTACGTACAAGGAGACAAGGGGCAGCTCAGTGAGATACCTTCTGCCACCACACATACTGCCACAGGGCCAATACATCCCACACCAAACTTGTGCAAATAAATAACTGTGACTGTCATTTCACAGTTTACCCAACAGTTCTGAAGATCAGAAACTCTTTTTTACAATGGAAGTCAAAGTTTTAAAGCCAGAGGCTGGTGTTGGTTTGAAGCTGTGTTTATACCCCTAAAGCATCAAAGGTTCAGGACTCATAGTCACGTGTGTTTGTTCATCTAGGATTACAGCTACTGCCTGTATGGATTTTGTTTCATTTTTAAGAAAAAAGAAATTGAGACTTCTGATTATTAAACCACATAAAAAAATGCTCATATTTCTTTTTAAATCATAAATTGAGGCATAGGACCAGAGTCACAGTACAGAAGCAGCCGTTTTATTCATGTTCACGCAAGAGTGAATCCATACAGCAAGAATGATCTACAGTGGTCAGACCAGGAAATCTGTGATGTGGCTCTCTTCATGCTGCTTAGGGAATCAACACACCTTCACAAATCCTTGCCCATTCATTTTCCTTCCACAGGGCTCAATCTTTCCTGGATATTTGTAATTTGTGACTGGATTATTTGATTATTTTATGGGGGTTTAAGCCAGCTGGGACCAGGAAGAACTAGCTATCTTCATTTGCAGACCCTGATTTTTTAGAGCAAGTGGCAGTGGTTGCCGATTATTGTGTCAAGGTCTATCTGCAACAAGAAAGGCCAGACAATTCTATAAAAGGTGAAGTAAGCTTATCAGTGGTAACCTCGAGCTCCCTCATCAATGCTTGCATGTTAAAATTCAGCTGTATATCCAAGCTGTATGGAGCAAGGAAAAAAGCAAAACTTCATTATATGAATGTGACTGTAAAAGCCCATTTCCAGCATATAGGGGCACTCCAAAAGCTTCCAGAGAGTTCCAGCATTTACTGAACTCCTGCTCTGCATTTGCACTTTCACCCTGCACAGGCTATCCACCCAGAAATTAAATGCTGACACTAACTGAGACCAAAGAAAAAAAAGACCAATTTTCACATTAAACTTACTTCAAAGCACTGAGGACTGGCAAAATTCCCTTTGCTGATTAAATACATCTTTAGTTTTGCTCTTCATAACTGTTCTTTTCTGACTCACAAATATAACAGCAAGAATTTTTCATTTAAAGTCCATCAGATTTCAAGCTATGTAAATACAATATAAGCTTTTTCTGAGCTTCACCTGCTTTTGAGTGCATTCACACAGCGTCAGAATACACAAAGGAGGGCAGTTATGAAAGCCTCATCAGAAAAAAGCCATTCATATTTACATTAATGAAAGGGTTTAGTTATCACCACAGAAAAAAAGTGACTGCAGAGAAGTTTTCCTCATTTGACTTCCTTATGAAAAGTTACCATGTAATACAGCAACAGAAATGGTCAGAAAATAGGGGTGAGCTGTGTGTGTGTGTGCGTTTGTTTTGGGGGTATGTGTTTCCCGCAAAGTCTACAGGTGAAAATCTACTACTCTACCACAGTATGTTTTATAAACTGTTGTTCTCCCCTCTTTCAAATCCCACCCTTTGCCCTCAGATTCTGACATGCTGCGGCTGCAAATGTTTACCATACTGTATTTGGGAGTGCTGCTACATCACTTAATGGGATTTTTAATTCATGTGCCCCATTATTTTGACACAAAAAGCTCCCTGAACACATCACATCTCTACATTGCACGTCACTCGCCAAAAGGACGCTCATGATCCTGGAACACATCTGACTTAGAAGTTTTCAACCAACTGTTTTGATTTTCAGTAGAATCTGCATTTTCCAGTGGAAAGCACATATTTTTCATATATTTCTTTTGGTCAAAAGCTCAGGAGTTTGTCAAAACACATTTTCTGGCATATTTTTTTCAATCAGTTCCACGTGGGAAGCTGAAGCTGAATCCTGTGGGAAGGGAAATAACAGTTTTACCCTTGGCTATGGCTTTGAAATTGCAATACTGCCCCAGACAGGAGGGCCTGGAATTAGTAGGTGTTTGTTAGGAGAAAAAGGGAGGGAAAAAACAACAATCTGTAGTCTAAAGTTACAATAACAGTATGTTGACAATAATGCCAAAAAAATAACATCTGTAGTGAGAACAGTAACTCCCTGAAACCAAACAATATTTCTGACAACAAATTTCACACAATATTTTTGACAACAGGACAGTGAAAGAATCTTAAAATACAGTGACTTTTAGAAGCAACATGAAACAAGAGGACAAGATTTTGGTTATACCTTTAGGTACTTTGCTCCAGGTGTTTATTATAGCCGCAATACATGGTAAGAGAAACTAGGTTTGAGTACAAGAATTAAAGAAAAAATTGTGGCATATGAAACATGCATTACCAGAGAACTGCAGCTGCAAATAATCTAAACTGAGCTGGTGAAGTAAATGATCTGTTAACATCACACACACAAAATTTATTTTAGCTAATCACTTAGTTCCTTTCTGTATGTCCCAGGGATCTTTTTTGTTTCTTTTCCCAGGGATCTTTTTGAATTTCTCATCTGTTCCTATTTCAGCCAAAAGAAAAACCTAGCATCCAGACGAGATTTTTCACTACATCCTCAGACAGAGCTAGAAAAAAAATACACTTGCCATGATGTTGCTCAGAAAGAGGTCGGGGTTTTTAGGTATTGAGTAATTCGATGGAAGATTTTTATGAACCCATCCACTCTTACACACTTCTGTAGAAAAAAACAGTGCTTTCAGCACAACTTAGTGAAGAAAGTGTAGTGATACTGAAACACAGCCTTGTGGTTTAACACAGCTTTGGTCTGAAAAAAAATAGCTTATTTTTAGGACAAAATAAGTAAAAGAACAGAATACTATCCTTCCATGAGATTTTACATACTTTTGTCACACATGCTATATTATTTTGGGAACTGACAGAAAACTGGCCAGAAGTGCAGAGTTATGATCTGGACAATGTGAGCTCAGAAAGTTCAGACACAGAGGAGAGGGGAAAAAATAGTCCAATTTACAGCAAGATGGATATCTGTGGAAGAAAATAAGGTATCTGGAGAGGAAAATATTGTCTGACACCCTCCAGTTCCCAGGTTCCTAAGGGATAGACATCAGTTCTGGATACTTCAGAGAGATGGGTCTTTCTGGCTGGGAGCATATCCTCAGCCAAGGAGCGAAGTCAAGTCTCTAGGGCCATGTCTATCAGCTACCATCCAACTACTTAAGATACACAATCACTCCGAGAGACTTGGCAGAGAATCAGTCCTCTGGATTATAGCACCAGCTTGATGGTGTCCATAGTCGACTTCATTTTTTCTATTCACTCTTTCTGGATGAAGGTTATCTAGGATAAGTGTTAAGAAGCTAAGGCATTAAAACGCCCCAGCAGTCATAAAAGCATGTAAGAGAAGCAAACAATCCAAAATATGCATTCATTAGCCCCTCTGCTGTGCCACAGATACAGTTCATTAAATAATTCTGAATCAGGTGTCACTTCTATGGACCTTGAACTCACCCTAAGCTTTGCATCTCACACAGAATCTGAAGCAGCCTAGGTACATTCATTTTGACTGAAGGAAATTCTCTGTGAAATTAATCTTCTGTAGCATAGACTGCAGCATGCTCACTTGAAAATGTACAACTTGGAGTGCATAATTTTAAAAGACATCTTTGTTTATGCTTCATTCAAGGTCATGGCATCCTCTACTACCATCTTTATTGTCCATCCTAAAAACATTTATTACTTCTTCTATTTTGTGATTTTCCTTAAGAACAAACAGTCCAGGTATTTTATTCCTACATTTACTTGTGTGTGCCCTGTTGCTGCAGCTATATTTGCACTGTAGAAATACCCCATCTTCTTCTCTCATAACAGAAGATCCACAAATGATGATAATAGCCTGGCCATTAAGTTTCTTTGAACCTCGTTAGGTAGCATCTCTGCAGCTTTGAAATACAGCAGTTCATGAAGAACATGAAGTTCCTACCTCTCTAACTGTGCCCAGCAGCAGTCACTTAATGTTGTCCAGCTCCTTTCCACACTCTCACTTTATACTTTTTGAAATAGATCCCATTGGATCCACACAAGCCAAAACTGTCCTTCTTTGCTGCACTTAAAGCTCAGACGCACCATTAAATTCCAACAGGGTAAAACTTTTTTGCCCACTGCAGTACTAGCAACTGGACATTTCCATAGTCTTGAAACAGAGCAAAGACAGTATTTCATAAATTTTACACAGCCCTCAGTGCTGGTTCTAGTAAGCTGAAACAAGGCATGTTTGCCACACACTGAGTATGCATCAGGCAGATGGCATGGCACCGTTGATTAAAAATTCATTAACTCAACCACAGTTTCAACCCTCCTTCTGTTTACCAGTGTGATTTTCACACTGCAGCTGAGACAGACCACCAAGGACTGCCTGAAGTCCAGAGCACTCTGAAGATCTGAGGCTCCTTCTGTCAGTATTTCCTTGTTGCTCAATCGCTGCTGAGTCCCCTGGGTCTTTGAGGAAGACAAGGTCACAGTTCTTTGGGCTGCCTGGTCTGTCCAAAGGCACTGAGGTGACACCCCACCAGCACAGCCTGGGTGCATGGTGCCTCACCAGTGCTCTGAGCCACACAGCAAGTTACATCAGTTGAAGATGTTACCTTGAGAATTAAATATGCCCAGATGAGTTTCCTCCTGCAAAAGTCAGCTAGGTCACACTTGCACTGTATCAAGCAAGGACTATAAAAAAGTAATAAGGTCTCAAGCTCTATCTCAGGGTGAATATAATAGCAAGCTAAATATAAATTTGAAAATCAATCAGCTTTGCTATCCAGCTTGAAGGATGCTCCTTGGTGAACAATAACATCTCTTTTATGAGTTTTTTACTGTTCCTTATAGCTATGCTTTGCCCTTTCCCCTCCTCCCCTGTTTTTATATTGGAAGCTTTAATGGTAACTAGTGGGGAAAAAAGTAATAAAAACCCTGCTCCTTTTTCAAGAGCAAGATGCTTACTTTCACTTTAGTCCCAAGAGGGTGAGATTATCAAGTTTTTACTTCATTTGGGATCAAAAAACAACTCAGGCAAGTGTTACTGTTCTCAGACAAAAGTTTTGAGTTTGCCCAATTCCTCCAAAGACAGTTTGGGAGAGTAAGAAAGAGCAACAGCTGTTTTCTTCATGGAAAATACTCTTGAAATATCTCACTCTAATTTTTCTAATCAAATTTGTTCAGAAAGCACTTCAGGGGGCTTACATGGTACTAACTGGGGATTTTTATATCGTTAATATTAAAACTGCCTTTCATGAAAATGCAAATTAACTATGTAAAAATAGTTTGTACTCCTCAGCATTTGAAATCCCCTTTGACACTTTTAATGAAAAGCTTTGAAGCTCTGATTTGGAAGCCAGTACATTTTCACAGTTTGCAAAACAGGTTATGTTTGATGATTTAAAGCCTATCTAATGCTGAAGAGTAAAGATTTAACACCAGATTATTAAGAGGTTCCGTGCCTAAACAGTGGTTTCTATTAAGAATGAAAAGACAGGCAAGAGGATTCACAAAGCAGACATGATCTCTAATCATAGAGACAGAAAGCACCACGGTTGTTTTGGCTTCCTGCTCACTTATATTCTAAAACTAATTTCAAGCCAGTGAGCATGACAATGTTAATACTGCAGAGTTCAAACTTTATTAGAGAATAACTAAACGCAAACATTTGATCAAATGACAAGTGGCTTTGCTTCTATTGACAAGTATTGTTTGTATTACTGTGACCTACAGGACCCCCAGTCAACAGCCAGAAAGCAGAGATACAAATGATGACAGCTGCCACAACGTGTGCAGATGGATGGAAGAAAGCACAATTATCCCATTTTCCAGTGGATGGAAGTCTGTCAGGAACCTTACTCCTCTCAACAGCAGAGCAAGAGAAGGTCACACACAAACTTCCTCCTCTCCACAGAAATTATTTTGCTTGATGAAAAAGAAGTTTGTGAGGCAACATCAGACTGACCCACCTGTTGGTGCTTTTCTCCTCTCTTCACTCTGTTCAGCCCAAAACCAAGAAGTGGTGTCAGAAGCAGAGAGGGTATTTTACGTCTGCATTTGTCATCATAGGTGTGTTGCGAGAGGAGGATTCTGCCTCTTTTTTTTCCAAACTCATGAAGCTTCACAGCAGAGACAGGACTTAAGAATGAATTTCACCATGCCATGGAAGGGTCATTCCATTACTAACATCAGTGTTATTTCAAGGTGACCTTAAAGGCAGCCTGTACTGATGCCCTCAGCCTCTTCTTTACTTACCACCCATCTTTCCAGTGCCTTTCCAGAACGTGACTTCCCAGTACCAAAGGAGCAGCACAGTGACATGGAAGAACCTTCTAATGAATCCATGAGGAGTCATGGATTCTGCTCAACAAACTGCAGCTTGAAACACATTGCCCTTGTATCCAGGGTGGTGTGTGCAAGCAGCTGCTCCATTTGCTCTGCACAGCCTTCTGACAGCCTGTGAACCATGCTCAAGCTGCAGCTTGTTGTGCTATCCCTGGGGAGGAATGAAGGGGGAGGGAGCTTATCAAAACCAAATACCTTACAAAACAGGAAAATTCAGTCCTAGCTGAGGGCAGCTGTGGTGAGTGACACATTACACCAAAAAGATTACTGTGCACCACAAACTAGTCTCTGTTTAGAAAAGGACTGAAATTAGAAACTGGGATGTGGAAGGAGAGGGGAGAAGAAATTAAATGAAACTATAAAAACAAGATTCAAACTGAGATCCAGGACTTGCAGGACGAAGTGCAGTCTCCAGTACACAGCTCATGCTCAGCACGTGCCACTCTAGGAACCAGCGTGATGGTAAATGACAATCACCACAGATGTGCTAAACTCCTTCTGACCTGGGGTAAAGAACATGCCAATCACTTGACTTTCCTGGTTATTTCTGTCAGCCTGAGAAGGGAGAACGATGTGCTTTCATGACTGCATCTGGCACACCACCACGAATGTTTTTACAAATCTACTATGAATCCCAGTTCCCTCTCATACATAACAAAGGTGGAGGCTGATCTGATTCAGCACTGGATTCGGGTCAGTTTAAAAGCACAAAGCATTTGAGTTAGCCCTGAATGTGATGTAAATCCCTCCTTGAAGCCTGAATTCTGACTGAAATCCATTCCCACTAATATGAGAGGTACAGTGCATACACTGATATATCATCAAATTTACCTGCGCACACAAGACACTAAAGCCCACAGGCAGAAAATTAACTTCTCTCTCAGAGCTGTGGAGAGATGACCTATACTGTGAAATACAAGTTGTGCAAAAAGCCCACTCCAGTAAAAGCAAAAGCCTGCAAGACAAACAAATACTCCTTGGCAGGACATACTCAATAAAAATCAAATCAAATCTGATACAAAACCAGTAACTCAGTAAACTACTTAGACAGAGACTAGCATAAAAACTCTGGTAATTTCCAGGACTCTTCTGTTGGGCGAGTGATCTGATGAAATGACAAGGGTGTCTGAGGTGATGAATACTTTGAAGTGCTTCTGAAGCTGGTGGCAAATCAACAAGTTTAACATTTTCAAAGAAACGCTGTGTGTAAGAAGCACCTAAAAGGCTGGAAAACAGGCAATATGGGGAAGCAGCAAGTGGCATAGTCTGGAGAGTTCCTACCTCTTTGCCCTAGCAAAAAAAGTAGGGAGCTTCAAAACAAGCTGGAAGGAAACTAAACCCAAGTCAGGAGGTTCACATCCCTCTTATGCTGGGAGCCCAGAGCTGGATGCAGTGCTCCAGGTGGGTCTTACCAGAGCAGAGCAGAGGGGCAGAATAACCTCTCTGCCCTGCTGCACATGGGGCTCTGGATGCAGCCCGGGAAACAGCTGGGCTCTGTGCCAAACATGTCTCTCCAGTTTAGAAACAAGGATGTCATGTGGCACAGTGTCAAATGCTTTGCTCAAGTCCTCCTAGATGCCACAAAAAATGGAAATCAGAAATGTTTTAGAGAGGTACCAGAAATGGCTGGATAAATTTATGTAGGGAAGATTAGTCCCTCATTTTTGAATAGAAAAATAACACCTGCAGCTCAGAAACAGATTGTATGTGAAGGAGATATTCCTACTTTCTAGCCTTCTCTTACTCCTCCTGCCAGGAATCTGCTATTGATCATTATTTCCTTCTGAAAGTCAGTCACATACTCAACAAAGCCAAGGGTCTGGAAAATTAAAACCCTCCACCAAGAAGGAAATTTCCATCTGCTACTCAGATGCTGTCTTTGCAGGAGTGTTTTCAATAGAAAAAGAGGCTTCCTTGGTTGAGTGCTTCTTCATTCTTTTTGCAGTCCAAAGGGCTTGTCCCTATTGTACCTTTCATGCTCCAGGTTTCTATTTCCTTGAAGCTGTAACATCAGCCTCAGATACCCCTCAGGGATGTCAGTGCAGAACATGTGCACACATCTCTCATGTCAGACTAATCCTTCTTGTCCCAGACTAACTTCGGGGCAGGCTGGGCTTTTGGGCTAACCATGTACTGTCACAGGTCTTAGATCCTCATGCAAGCAGCAACCACTTCTTTTAAAAGTGTCCATTGTAGGAACCATTCTTGGGAAATACACTTTTGTCTGCCTGCAAAAAGAAAATGTCTTAGTTGTACAACTCACCCATGAGTTCAAAGGATATGGTTTCAGTCTAAAAATTATTCATTAAAGATTTTCATTACACGCTGTTTTGCTATGTGTGGATATGTGTGGGTTTTTTCTTTGTAAACTATTTCTGTAAAAAACCAGGTTTTGACAGTTGAAAAAATTACTGGTTTTATTTCACACTGACAAGAATTAGACCTTCCATCAAAATCATTCTTTATCTGCAAAGAGATTGGTTTCGCTGTTTTGGAAATACAACACTTTTTGCAATAAAAGCATTTCATTTTGTCTTAAAAGCAGGAGTCAGCCTTTTAGGTTTGAATGAAGTATGCTGTAGCACTGAAAAAATAAGGCCAAAAAAGAAAAGAATTGAGCTATTTATCTGGAGAAAAAATGGTAGTAAAACATTCTTTGGAACCAAGCAGGTGAGGAAAAGTACTGTGCTATAATAATAAAAGGACTCATTTTCTTTCTGTTAAAGTTCCACTGTCTTCTTTTGTTCACAGGGTGTTAAAATTTTCTTTCTAAAACTGGCATGTTTTGAAATCCTCATAATGTACCTCCCAGGAATTCAGAAACCATGAACACCCCTTTAAACTTAAAAAAGGGCATAGATGTTCAGCTTATCTAAGAATCCAGCTGTTTGTTCCCTTAGGACTTTCAATACTTTTTACATGACACTGATACGGTGATACTAAGCAAAACATGCAAAAGAGTAAGAAAATACTTTTTGTACAGATAAGAGAGATGTTGTCTGCAAATGACACACGTTCCTCAAGACAGGCTCATGGTTCTGCACAATAAAATGTTTTATTAAAGAAGTTTACATAAACACGACTCTTTCTAACCTAGGAATACTAAAAATTCAAAAACTTGATAACAACGGGAAGAAATAGAAGATACTAAATATTAGTACATAAGCAGTCCTGACAGAACTCCAATGGACTTAAGAGTTCTTAAAAAGAGAGGTGTATTTGACTCATAAACTTCTAACAGGCTTTTGTGTAGCCAGAGAACTGTTTACAAACAAATTTATGAAGGAATTCTGGACTGAATCATCGATATTTCACAATTTACCTCTCTCAAACTTGAACTTAGACAAACAGTACATACAATAAGCAATTCATTCTGCTCTCACTATTGGCTGGAGTTGCACAGGTAAATACCAGAATTGTACTGCAGAAATCTTTTCAACTGAGACATGAGACTGTGACCTTTTGAAAGACACATTTCTCAAAACAGGTTTTTTTCTACAGGATTATGTCAGATCCTGACAATTCCACTGAAGCATCAGGAATGGAAATGCTATCATTGAAAAACAATGTTTTTGCACAAGGGAAGGGAAAGTTTTGTTGGTTTTTTTTGGTGTGTGCGTGCGTGTGTGTGTGTGTTCCTCTCCAAAACAATTCAGGCAAGATTTTCTCAAGTTGCTGTGTTTCTTGGTCAGCCTTTTTTATTTCTCCTCTATGACAATGAAAACGAGAAAATAAACAAATACATCTCTGGCTCTCAACCTCATTGATTTATTTGCAGCAGGAATGGACCTGACAGACTACATCATACAACAAACTACATGTGGATTCCAAAGGCAATGAATAATCTCCTGTAGGCTCAGATGAAAACACACGCATTGTTCCCATCCCTTCCACCGTCACTTTAAAACATGCTTGACCATACTCTATGCTCAGTATTCAAAACATAGCAGCACCTACAGGTCCCAAACTCAAATTTGGTATGAGAAGACTTTCAAGACAGATTCTGCCAGAGCAAGCCAGAATCACAGGGCTGGTTTAGTGCAACTGGCAGTTAAAAATCCCTTTTGGGAGGTTTCTTTCCCCAGTGCTGCTGGCTGTTTTCCAACAGCTACACGACCTAATCCTAGACCAGGATACACTTTCTTTTGTCCTTTCACAGCCAAAACCAGTTGTAGAGATCTCTGGACTCTGCCTAGTTTTCTTCAAAACATCAAGACTCACACGAATCTTTTTACAGTTTCAACAGGTCTGCCCAGTGCTGCTGACAGGACAACAGCCCTTCTCCTGCTATGCCTACCCAGACACTGCTCAGATCCCTCCTCCTTTGGCTCTAGACTTCCCTGTGCACTTACTGCCCAAACTGCCCAAAACACTATGTTTGGCTTCCTCACATAATGTGATCCCATTAATTTAGCACGGTCTGAGATTACCTTTCACTGAGAAGCATTAGAAAAATTATATATAAAGCTAAGATGCTTTTATTTTCAGTCTCCTTAGTTTTCAGTCTTTTCTCATGTTTTTTTCCATAGTTCAGCCTTCATCTTCTGTGGCTCCAGGGAGCTGATGGGATTTGATTATCCGACAGCCTTAAACAATAATCCTGCTAATTCAGGAAGACTGTAACACAGCTGCAGAAGTGAAAGATTAGCTCTAACTCCAGCACTGGAAACCACGCTCAGCTCTCAGCCACAGCAACATGTAGAGGAGAAAGCAAGAAAATGAGGGATAAGCAAAAGATACAGTTATACACACACACACAGATTAGAATCAAGAACACAACACATGAAACACCAGAAGTACAACAGGCATCTCAGTAGGATCCCTACAACTACAGAAGATTTGAGAAACGGTGCACTACAGCTACACTAGAACTGAGAAAAGAACTAGCACAATCAATTGTCAACTTGCACCAAACCTTCTGACCTTTGTCTCATTCTACTGGTAATGCATAAACAGAAATAAGTCAGTTGAACTGAATCTGCAGTCCTTCAGATGGAACATTTGTTGAAAAAATACATATACATACTAGCCCTTTTCAAACTGTAGAGAAATTATTTTCCTCTACTGCCATAGATCTTTTAGAAATATCATACTCCTGCTTGCATGTGTGCCTGTATATGAAAAAGAGACAGACACAGAGAGTATCAGCCAGCATTACTGACCCATTAATACAGATTCTTCACACATGAGGAATCCACATGGATTTTTGGACAATAGAGTGAAACTCACAACTCCAAATTACCTGTAGGACTAACAGCCAACAAACAAAAGAATCTAACACTAATATTAGTGACACTAATACCCAGTAGCAAACACTGCTTCCTAGGTGACACATACCATTTGCACACTTTAGGGCCACTCACAGAATTGCCAGCATTTGCAAGCTGGGTTTCCGAAATGAAAGGCTCAACAAACTCTCAGAATCAAACAGAAAACTTCATTCCTTTTGCTGAGAGGAAAAGTTAGAACAGCAAAATGTTTGTCTAACATAACATCTTCCAAAGAAAACCATCCTTTTCTAGTCTGCACTCATCCTGCTGCCTTTTATTCTACACTCAGAGTCTCATAGCAGTTTTTGGTAATATTTATGCAGAACCTACCACAAGGCCTGTGACTCAGACACACAGCAGTAATAATAATTCACAGCACTACTGCCATGTGAATTATTACTCTTTATAACAGTAACAGTAAAAATGAGTATATGAGGAAGGTTTATTTTATCGTTCGAGCTCCCTATAGAGATATGGCTTGAAAAACAATCCAGTAAACAATACATGTACACACATTTGCCACAATGGGATGCATATGCGGGTTTACAGACCTCCCTGCGAGTCTCAGAAACAAAAAAATCCATGTTACAGCCAAAGCTACAAGATGTTATGGGCCACATTTTACCTCTTGAGGAACCCAGCAAACTCTCTGTGTGGTAGCCAAGGCACAGTTCATTATAAAAACATGCGTCCTATGGATCTCTAAGACTGGCCCCCAATTAAGCCTTTTCTTTTTTTTTTTTTTTTTTTTTTAATGCTCGCCCGAGTCCAGGATCTGTTAAACATATACAGATACACCATATACAGAGGAATCAGAAGCACATCAGAAAGCCTGTCTATAAATGAGACAATTGTCTGTGTATTAAAGTTTGTCTGCCTGTACTTCCACAGATGCACCGATCCAGGCCACTTCTGGCTCTCCAGAACAGCAATCTATTAATCTCCCCCCAAACTGTAACAAAGTCAGGGGTAAACCTTTCCATTTTTATTTTGCAACACTTACTACTTTTCAAACACAGTATCATATTCCCAGAAACGTTTCACAATCCCAATGTGCAAATGAAACACACTCTTTTCTTGGATAATTAACACAAGGAGCAAAAGAGTAAGGTTCATCACAGTCCCCTCTTCCAAGAGGACTTCCACGGGGACTTCTAATAGGAAAGCCTGTGGACTGATTTCTAATAGAAAAGCCCAGACAGAAAAATACTCTGCAAGTAGAATAGTGGAATGCACATAAGAAGTACTTTTAGATTAATTCCTAATAGATTTCTATCCAAGTTCAGACCTATCCACTTAGACCACAGCATCCTTCTACCAACATCTGGGATTTCAAAAATACATCCATTTAATAAATGGCACTTTTTAAAATTCACCATCAAAGAAGAACATTGTTTTACAGTATTTGGAGGAGAACACAAAAAACTTTATTATGTTCAAAGATCCTGTTGAAAAATATCCCACAGTATTTTTATTCTGTGTCCAGGTGAGTACTCTTGTGACTGCCTCCTCATGGTGTACAGCCCTGACAGCCCTTTCACCTGCACTGGATGTCTCAGTTGTCCATTAGGACACAACTAACCAAGTTAAAAGGTTGGAGAAGTCAGTGGTATTGCCATCATGTTTTGTTTTCATGGGCTATCAAGGAATCAAGTAACAAAGTTTGTGCTTCTGTTCAACTCACTTGGAACACTGCTGCAGCAGAATTCTACCTCTCTGAGTCTGCCATCCAAGAACTACCTAAAACCACCTGCTGAGCAAAACCTCAATAATATATTTTGGGAGGACAAGGACTGATTCTGAGGGCTCATAGCCTGATGTGATGAAGTTGTGAAAGCCTTCACAGCTGAAGAGGTGTAGGCATCAGGGTGATTAAAGGTACTGTCCAGGCAGGTCACCTCATGACAAGTGTCTAATGGTGGAGATCTGGACTCTGGTGGGAGAGACTTCATGACAGAGGCTCTGTTTTTCTGTTCAAGTAGATATTCTGGGCATCTTTATATCTCTGGTGTATTTCCCAAATGCTTCTGGGCTTGGTGCTCTATGTGGGATTCCAGACTGAATTGCTGTGGGATGGTAAATGGTGAGTCAAGCTGGAGATAAGCCAGAAACTTTCTAACTTTCTGAAAAGACAATGTTTACATCATGTTGGTGTAAGAAATAATCTTAAAGTCTTCCTTCCTTCCTTCATTCACGCTTACTTTGCTCCTTCTAACACTGAATGTTGCTGAATGATACGGCAAGCTAAGCAGAACTCAGCCCATTCCTCACTGAGACGCCAAAGCATCTTTGAAAATTCAGAGACTGGGAGGGATGTGAATGGTCAAGCCCACAAAGAGGACTGGGGAGCAGAAAGAGCTACTACACAAAGCCCTTGAGTTCATGTGAAGTTCTGCTGCTGGTTCCCAGAAACAAAACCCAGTGAGGATATTGCAGCCTGCAGTGAACAGACAAGCCCATGGTTTCCATTTAATTGTGTGGCACTGGAGGACAGCAGAATGTTTTTTGTCAGGAAGGTCTTTTGAAAAAAGGTCTTTTTCTGATCTTTTGAGAAACTACTGAGCCTCACAAGTGGAATATCCTCAAACTTTCAAAGTTTGAGAGCATGATTTAAGCGACAGACTAAGACCCAGTGATGACTCCAGACAGAATTTAACTTGATAGAGAAAATTTCCTCAAGACAATTTTTTTGTTGTTTTTAATAATGGATTCAGTCAATAGCCAGGAAGAAAAATAGTTTCAAAACCCCTCCTGGTAGTTCAATGCACCAAAACCCACTTGCTTGCAACTATGGGGTTCTAAGTCACGAAGGTTCAAGAAACAGACTGCCTTTTTCTTCTCGAACTAGAAAGAAACAGCTTTTCTCCCGAGACCATGACTGCCTGCGGGCAGTTCAATTAAAGACCTCTCATCTTCTGGCATTGATTAGTCATGTTTGCCCACCCCTCTTCTTCACTGACAAAACCTTTGTTACCATCATGATCAGAAGCACCTGCTCTCTGTCTGAGGTAAAGACACTAATTTCTTTTCATCTCCATCACAAAGAATGCAATACTGGAAGTGTAATTTTTTTATTCTGACTTATGCAAGTCTGACTTGCATTCTGATGCAACACATGCGATAATGAATAACAGACAGAGTTAAAATACATCAATTGCTCTTATGCCACATTACCGAGCTTCCAGCAGTGACATGAAACAAAATGGAGCTCAAGAACACCATGAAGAATCACTATGTGTAGCACTACAGCAGGAGAAGAGAATATATTCCCTGGTTACAGCTGGCCACCAGTTCGAATCCTGACCAAACACACTTAAGGAGTTATTGTGCAATAATGACCTTGTTTATGCTCTGATTTTTTTCTGAGCTATGCTATACAGTAAATTGAGGGAGTTCACTGTAAATCTTGTTGAGTAAATTCCCATCAGTGGGAACTGGATTCTGGAGAATGGACTCATGACTACACCCTGAGGGTCAGTGATCCCAAGCTGAGACACAAGTCAGAAGGGTAAGTTTGAAATAGAAGAGAGATTACTGGTTGTGAAAGGAAAGGAACTCATGTCACCATCAGCCCACATTATGCCGCAAGGTGACTGCAGAGTCTTCAGCACCAGCTCTTAAGTAACTCAGAAGATACCCTACAGCAGAACCAAGGAGCATCTATCAATTTTGTGCCTATGTACCAGATGATTACAGAACAACTATCAAGGAAACTATTACTTTAATCATGTAAACCAATGTCCTGCATTAGAAAAGAGGCCACATATTGACTACTTTTAGGGAGGCTTTTCATTGTCAATTTTATCCCTTTGGATTTCCTCCCTGTCTCTGCAGGATCTTGTCTCTGACAAAGTTGGTAAAAATGAATCCCAGAGGTTAAATTTATTCTTACAAGTTGAAACACACAAAAAAATAATTACCCTCCTAGCACTGGGCTGACTCGGGCCATTCAGCTCCACACATAATTTAGTATTTTTCAAGGCGAATATCAAACTCCAGACATAGCACTCATCAGACCAGATGTAAATATATATACCCTTAAGCTTGTGCCCTCAGAATCTCTTTCTCCGTCACTGAAGAACAGACAAGTTCATCTGGTCTGAACCATCAGTCTTGGGATGAGTTAAATGCACACAAAGAAGTTCCCTGCAAGTGTCCTCTTCACTGATCCTGTAGGTCTGGACAGGCTGAGAAGGGGATAGAGTCATATTCCATCCAATACATCTCATTTACCTGGGATACCATTGCAGCAATTTGTGTTTCACTGCAGCCTTCTTTCTGCCACAGTGGTGAAGACCACCTCTACTCAGCTGTAAAACCTGAGTGCTGCCAAGTCTGTATTGCTGTGTGAAATTCAGACAGCTGGGGCATGACCTCTTCATTTAACTTACGTAAAATCTGGCATGTGTACATAACACTGCAGCCCTACAAGCAGAACTGAGAATATTCTCTACTGTAGAGAGATATCTTAATCATCACATGAGGAATGGATGGAGATTCTGGAATTTGTTTAATTTCTAAATTATGATCATTTGCAGTAACTCCTCATTCATCAAACTAATGAAACATTTAAAACCATAAGGCACTGGAAGCAAAATATAAGTATTTAATTGAGAAACACATATCTAAATATTCTCATTAATTTATGTAACTGAATGTCTTTGCGGATTTTTTTTCCACACAGCTTTCTGATTTTTTCTGCTTTTAATGTAGGTTTTATGAATTTATTATTTTCATTTATTCCCTTTTGATGACCATTTCATAATACTGAAGTAACAGTGGCAATACCAGTGAATAAAATACTGGATCAGACAGTTCACCCTCTGTGCGGTTCTTATGCCTCTGTGTAAATTTTTGCTGCTCTGAATAACACTACTCAAAGAATACTACCTCCCTGTACTGTGTTTATTCCTATACCTCACAAAGCAGTCCTGCAAGACATCTAACTCTTCCATCCCATTCTAATACAGCTGAATCACAGTGCTTATTTTCATCAGACAATTGTAGCTATAATGAAATAAAAACATGACAAAGCAGTTTGTAAAAATGACACAGCATAAACACTAAAATATGTTAACCCTGAAACAATGTCATTTAATCTGTATTATTTTTACTAATTCATATAGATGAATTAGTAAATTTATTATATATGCCCTCTTGGTACAGTTTAGAGCATATAGTGCTACATATACTATGTCAATTCTCAAAGCATAAGGTATGGGACCCCAAAAAGCAGATAAAGTCAGGAAATACTACTCCTTCAGAACATTCAGTTTCTTAAAGCTAGAGTCTTAACATAAGAGATGTGCAAGACTGTGAAAGCACAGTCAGAGTCTGTACAAATCTTTCATTTGCTTGAGATTGCTGGAAGACTGAAACATGAAATCTGAGATTTGTGTGCTTTTGTTTTCCGACAGTGTTATCTTAGATACCAAGAAGAATACGATACCTTTATGAAAACTGACCTTCCTCAAAGCGTGCATGGATGAAGGGGAATTCAGTCACAGAGAACTCTGCCAGTGCTTTCCAGTGCAAGGGTAGCCTGTGCCTGGAGCAAGGTTTAAAGAGGTCTTGTCAACTGGGTGAAGGACAATTGCATTAAAAAGGGGAGGCAATCCTTATTTTCATGTGAGCGGAAAACACAAACACATTCTTCCTCCAAAGTATACTGTCAATAAAGCTGTTACGTACTGTGCAGTGTGGCAGGCAAAAATCATTCCTCTCTTATGCACTGGCTTCTGCAGTGCTACAAAAATACTTCAGAGATAAACACCATTTCCTCAAAGCCTTCCTTGCAGATTCTTATTGTCCTCAAAGCCTTCCTTGCAGAATCCTTTCCTAGACAATTGCAACAGCAGCCAGAATCTAATGTTTACTTATCCCTTTCAAACCCTCTTCCCTCACTCGTTGCTAAGGCTCCCTACCAGCCTTCCAGTAATTGCAAACTGGAGTCAGCAAACAGCAGCTAAACTGGGATTAATGCAGTGTCCCACATAGCCCATGTTTGCCTTGAATTTCTGGCTGCTCCTGAAGCAGAACTGCCAATAAGACAAGTGGAACCTTTGCTGGCTATTTAGGAATTCTAACTGATTTTAAAACAGCAATATGGGTAAAACTGTACACAGGCTTAGTGACAAGGTCTTCATTGCCAGTTGCATGTAACAGAGTTTTCAGGGTACTTCTTAAATTCTTCTCCTTAATTCCACTGATTCCATTAGTCAAAATTATGAATTTTCAGCTGAGAACAGCATTATATTTTAGTCCAAATTATGTCAGCTTTGCTTCACCAGTGCAACAACTTCACAGGCTGGTAATGAAAGATACTAGGAGAGTGTTAGAAACTCCATTAATATGAAGTATAGTTTGTCCAAACAATTAAGCACTAAATAACACCAGAATGGCATTTTCATGCTAATAACCCTGTTTGTGTTCCAAGCTCCAGTCCCCATGTGGAATCATTCCAACAAAGTTGCTGCTTATTGCAGCTATACCTAATATGGCATTGAGTTTCAGATTTTGGACCATTGCACTGTGCTTATAGGCTATTTCTGAATAAATTCCTCCTCATCAGCCAAGTTATAAAATGAACAGAAAAAAGCAGGGGCAAATTTCACTTCAGTTTTTTGCAGTAACTCCATTTTTCCCCCAATACAATCAACAGTTTCTCAAGCCCTGTGCAAGTATTTAACTAACATTTCTTTAAACATCAACATACAATTCATAGGCACATCACTAACATAAAACTTCATAAGCAAGCCCTGATAACATATCCGTTTTTTGGTTGTTTGTTTTTATATCAAAACTGCAATGGAAGCTGACAGGAACTGAACATCCAAAACTTGTGATTTTATGTCGGATACTTTATAATAAATGTTTTAAAGCATATCTGAATTTCATCTCTCTGTATTTAGTTAGTATATATAAAACAGGATAGTACTACCACATTAGCCAATTTAGCTTTGTGGAAAATTCATGAATTTTTGTGTGTCACACTGGTGAGTACAGAAAAACTCAAAAGAACTACCTACGTCTGTTCACAAAAAAAGGAAAAAAAAAACCTAAAAACCCAAACATGTTCTCATCAAACAAAACACAGTAAGCAATGAGGAACTGTTGAATTAGCAACAATTGAGTGTCATTATGAACACTTGAAAGAAACCAATACAGAAAGCATTTATGACCAAGTATTTGAAAGTTCTCATACCACATGCACCGTTGATTCAATACTACTTGTAACAGAAACATTGCAGCAGGCATTTCTCAACCTTAAAGCTGTTAAGGTAGATTTCTTCAATAAAACCCATTTTTTTTCTTTTTTTTTAAATTTGCTGTGCATTCTTCCCACACACTGCCATCTTTTGCAGGAGTGATATATTTGACAAGTACACTATGCTTACTGCTCCCAAGCATCTCCCATCAATAATAAAGGGCATACAACAGAATGGAAATTACCACTGGCATGGAGTGGCAACTATTAAAAAAAATAGAACCAAAACCAGAAAGAAAACAAAGCACACACACAACCCACCAAGAACAGTGCTTTAACACAACTGCTCTAATTCTCAGTAATAGAATTACAGGATTGTAAAAAAGACCATACATATGGCTTTCCAGCACCCGCTACTCACAAACACATGAAATCAGCAAAATCTTATTTCTGAAAGCTCAAAAGGATGAAGGACACTGAGTCTGCTTTCTAGAGACTGAGCTTTTTACTTTGAATGAACATCCAGATATAACCAGGCATTCATCATCACAAACAAACTTCTGAATACAATAATCCTTTTTTGTTGCCATTTTGGATCTGTTTTTTTTTTAATTTATTTTGCACGCAATCAGCATCACACTCCTGGAACCTGAGTAGAGTTTTTCTAGGGCACTTAACAACTTTCAATAAAATTTCTCCAAAAGAAGAAAATGAAGCAGTTCTTCTCACCAGACTGACCTACATTTCTTTAACTCAGCTTACTTTGACACAATCAGAACCAGGGGAGTCCAGCAAGAGTTTCCAGCAAGTGAAAGCTGATCAAAAAGAAACAGATTCTCCCACTATTGTATTGCCCATGTCATATCCCACATTTTTCCTTTGTGCACATTTTTTCAGTGTTCAGACTATACCACACAACCACACACAGCATCTACACCTTGGTCCTAGAAACCTTTCTCCCAGGAAACTTTTCTCTCAAGAACTCCAATAACTGCCTGTGAGGGATACTTCTGTAAAAATTTACTACTTGTGAGAAGGACAGCACTTCACAACCTCACCAAAGAAGATTTTTAAAGAACAAACAGCAATGATGGATAAGGCGTCCTTAGTGACAGAAAGAGAATATCCAGATCTTCAGGCCTCAGATGCAATTCTAAACTCAAACCAGTTCTCTCTAGCCACTGACATTTGGGATGAGTCAGATGCAAATGCATTCCAAAAGACTGGAAAAAACACTTGTGGTAATATCCTTCAGAAAGAGCCTAATCAAATTTTTAGCTGCACATGGTTGTGGAAAAATCCTAGAGAAACTGCCTTCGATGAAAATTTGCCTTTGGCAAAGAAACACACAAGCTCAGAAGGATAAAACACATCTGGTTCACTCATTTAAATACTGTAGAAGCAGCAGGAATATAGTTCTGCACAGAACAGCCACCCTGCACCTACAGCAACAATGAAGTTGCAAAGGCCACCAAAAATAAGAGATATTACTCATTTCTAATAGTTCTTCTAAAGAAGAAATGGTTACATTTTGCATCAGTGGAGATTTCTTATCAATCTTAACCAGAGGAAAGGAAAAGATAAGTTTCAGTAAGTAGCACAGTCATCCAACAGACCACTATAACAGATCGCTACCACATACCCCCAAAACCCCACATTTGCCAGGGAAATGACACACCTTTGGTCTCTCCAGTTGTATGGCCAACATATTTGGGATTGTAACCTGAATTTCTACATAGAAACAACAAAACTCTGAAGACTGAAAGAACTTGAATACAATCTGTGCCAGTAAACGTTATCTTTAGATGTCCAACTGAAGCAGTGGAAATGAAACTCACCCCCATTTGTGGGATTAGGATGGATCTTCTTCACATCAAACTGTCAAGGAATATCTGAAAGGAACCAACACCACTTTCTGCAACACAGCAAACTTACAAGAATCATCTGGATATACCAAACAATTTCCTGCACTTGTGGGACTGCAGGTACTTAAGGTGCCCTTGGTCTCCCTTCTGCATCAACAGCACATGGACATTTAGCTTCCTAATGTTAAACATGGTCAAAACATGCCTAAATAGATGAAATTTAAGGTAAGAGTCTGATATCTTAACTCTGTAGGCCACATGAATTAATTGAGCCAAAAAGAAAAACAAACAAACAAACAAAAACTCCCCCCCCCACATTTTCACTAGCATTTCAGTGAGTAATTTCACAGCATGTTGTATGCACAAGTTGAAAATAGTAATTCTGAAATTGCTAAACCTGAAGCAGTAGGCTGGATTCATCCATTTAGGACCTAATTTCAGTTTCAACTCTTCCATTTAATTTTTCCTGCTCAAGTAGGCAGCCTACTAGAGGAACACCAGGGACTACCCAGTTTTCATGACTTTACAATACATGCTTACAAATTAAAAAAATACAGCCAAGGTATAATGACTGGCTCCTGTAAAAAGAGAATTTACTCAAGTTAACAAAAGAATTCAGGAAAAAAGTCAAGTCCATCTGCTTACCATGCTTGTACTTCAGGGTTTATTTAGAAGTAGCACTCAGATATGATTTGGGTTACAATACAACTAACAATTCAAACATAACAAGTGTGAAATTTAAACAAAACATGAAGTTCATATCTATGCTAGTTTGCTTAAAAAGCTTCAGATAGGAGAAAAAAACACAAATAAGGGTTTTTTTAATAATACACATAAACCACTGTGTACAACACCAACACCAACAATGTTTATCAAGTGATAGAAAAATAAGACTTTAAATTAAAGTCTCCACTGATCCACTGACCCAAAACTGGATAGCACAAAAGCACTCTTGTCTATACCAGAAAAGGCAAATATGTAAATATATTGTATACTAAACTCACCAGCATGGCATTAAATGACATTAAGTCTCCAGTACAGCCTGGACAGATTTTCAGTAAAGCCACACCAGCTAGGATTGTAAGGTGCTTGTTTTCAAATGGCATTTTGACCCATCTCTGCCATTTATGACCATCACAAATCTTTCTCAGGTCTAGCACACTGGGTAATTAAAGCATTAAGAAAAAATACAAGAAGCTGCACATCATCCATTTTGGTTTTATTACTGTACTGTCTCACACTGCTTCTCTTCAGCATGCACAGCACCAGCTACTTTTAGTCAGGGATTTTTTTATTGTGGGTTTTGGTTGATTTTATTTGTAGGGGTTGGGGCTGGGTTTTTTAAATGGCTATGCATCCCTCTTTATTTCCATAGAGAGAATGGGTATCTTTCCCTAAAAAGAGCAGGAACTGAGCTATGTATATGCAGATAAAAGAAAGAGCAAAACTTTCCTGATCATTCCCCTGCTCTGGCTCCCCAAAAACTGCATATTTAAGGGTTGGGCATCACACAGGCTAAAGAAATCTACAGTCAAAACCAGAAAAACATTCTAATTTCCCTGAGAATCTGATTACATCTGTACAACTGCTGATGTTGGACATTCAGATAAAAGCTGGAGTTGAAGGCTCAGTTCTCTATCTCTGGGATGTTTACATTCTGAAAGCTTGGAGATCTTCCTTTGAAAAGCAAATGAAAAAAAGCAAACATTAAGATCCATGTGGCCTATGTCAGGGAAGAGCTATATAATGAAGTCCTCCTCTCAGCCCAGTGGCTTTGAATACTTCAGATGGAATCAATTTAGTTACCTGTTTAGGCAGATACACCACAGATTTAAGCATTTAATTACAGATAGTACAGATCAAGGCTAAAGTATGTCCTTCATTTTCTGGATGTGCCAGGGAAAAACAAAAACCTCCTGAGTAGAGCCTTAAAGTGGCTTACCTACTTATTGAGCACAATATTCTCCCAAGTAGGTTGTAAGGCAGAAGATAAATGTTATTTCCCAAAACCATTGCCCTGACTACAATGAACCCTGCCTTGCCTCCACTACAATCTGTGTCTGCAGCCAAGCTGCAAGTGAGATGTTGGTGTGTGGGAGCTGTCAGGGTAAGACAGATCCATAAACCTGAATCCTTTTGTGGGACTGTGGCAGGATTTTACATAGCTGCCTTAATAATTGAGTAGGATTCAGGATCTTACCTTCATCTATCTGGTCTCCCTCTTTTCCCTTCAACAGGGCTGAATGAAAATACATATTGTAGTAACTTTTGCCAGAAAGCAACAGTTTTTTCAGCAAACACAACTTTGAAAAGTAGGTTATGTCCTGAACCTACCAAACTACTAATTGTGGTAGTTTGTTATGTTAAAGTTGTTTATTGTTTGTTTCTTAATAGTTTATTGTTAAGTAAGTTATAATGGTTTGTTCCATGTACCCNCGCAGACCAGGAGACAGTCTTCCCTGCTCCTGCCTTGTGGCTGTGGGACTGAGCTAGCCCTCCAGCGACCACTCTGTGGCCACAGAAACAGAGAGTGCCGGAACAACTAATATCCATTTCACTGAGCCTTACAGGCACCTTTGAACTAAAATTCCTTATCTCTGTCTGTCACTAATGTGGCACTATCAATGCACAGAATTGACTGCTGTCCAAAATTCTTTATTAGTTGCTTGTCACAAGTTCATCATACAACAGAAATTATACAGGAATTATGCAAAATAAGAGCGTATCAATCACAGGGTGACCACGTACCACCAAACACATGCATTTTTCAGATACTACTTCCACAGGAAAAAGGAGAAGTAACTGAGATTGGAGCTGCCACACCAAAGGAAAGGAAATGCAATCACTGACAACTACAGGAAGTTGCAGAGTCTATGCTTCTGCAACTCTGCAAGGAGAATATATTTGAAAACTAAGATCTGACAGGCTTTAAAAAAAAAAGAAAAACAGAAGGCTGTAATGAATTTCAAGCATGCTTCAGCTGGAAAATCCACTCTTCTCATCCATACTCTCTCCACGCAAGCTAAAGAGCGTTCTCCAGTTTTCCTAAGTTCAGCACATACAATAAGGGGAATGTGACCAGGGGAAAAAACCCAAACCAACAACTATGAGTCTAGAAAAATGCTTGGGAGACTAGGATTTCTCTAGATTAAGTTTTACCTCTTATTTGACCACAAGAAAAATAGTAAAGAAGACCTTCTTTGAATATAATACGAAGGAAGGCCATCTACGTCAGTCACGCACATCCCTCCACTTTTTCTAAAAAGATGAGTTATTATTTCAAAGACATTCCTATATACCACCAGGTCTGAAAAGTCTTATAGCCCAGAGCCACGTGGGAAAAGCCATTTCAATTTCATTTATTACTTTCACACACCAGAGCTACAAAGCAGGCAAAAACACAGGGAGGAAACTCTGGACTTTATTAAGTTTTTGAACAAGAAATGTTTATTCAAGTCAGAACTAAAGTTCCACATCATCTTTAAAGTTCAGCTAAGTGATAGGATTCAAGCAAGCAGTGTCATCAGATGGTAACTCAGCAGCTGTTGACAAGATTAAACCTGGATACCTGGCTATTTAATATATTTTTAGATTTCAATAAACCGCCTCTCATTTAAGACTCATAGCAAGGCCTGTATTTATTTACAGCACAGCACAAGGCAGCCTTGGGGTAAAGCACAACAGCTGGTGTTGAATTCACCATCTCCAGGACAGGAGAGTTGTGTCTGGGCTGCTGTCAGGAGGTGGAGTTTGCTGGAGCTGGGCCTTCCTGGTACCTGGGGTCATCCAATCCTTGCTCATGCACCTTGATACTCACATTACAAAGTGCAGATGAGGTGAGCTGCTACACAATCTCTGTGATACTCTCCTTCAATTACCCCACACATCACAGAAGACCACTAAGCCCTCTTGTCCGTCTGAGTAGCAGCTAAACAGCCCTACTGCCTCTCACCCCTGTCCAGCTCTCCACTCTAGGAATACCATTACAGAGTCTGTTCTCTTCATTACAGCTACCTGAGAAGAAATAATTCTTGAACACAGCAGACTTACGTCTGTTATATCAAGAGCAACAACTGGCCCTCAATTATGAAACCCAGTGTTTTCTACTACACATTTAGAGATAGTTCACTCTCTTTTTAAAAAAGAAATCATACCATAAAAGCTGTTTCTAAAATATAAAAGCATTTATAAACAGAGCAGGAAGTCACACTTCTGTTTATTTAACATCCTTTTATTCTTGCATCTGCAGATGCAAGAACACCATGCATATTAAATACCTGTAGAAGACATTGATGGAAAGATCAATTCCCCACCCCAAAAAAATCCAATGAAAAACCACAGTGTCTGTTTCTAATAATTTAATTTAAGATAAGGAGTAATAGGTTCATTTTGCATTTTACTGGATAACAGAGGGGAGTGAGAGAAAAGAGTATTCCAAAATTAACTCTCATTTTCGTTGTTAGCTATTGATGACTTTGATTGCCACATATCATCAACTAGTTTCTCAACCAAATCAAAAGCTGTAAGAAATGAGAAAAAAACAACCCTGGGGCTATACTTGAAATGAGAAAAATGCACATATTTTTAACCAGATGGTTCTCCCTCTGAGTTACAAGTTTCTAATATGCAATCATTACTCCACCATATTAAGTATTCTACTGTCTTGCTTGCACATGTTTTTAAATTCTAAGAAATCCTAACTGCTGCATCACCTGCAGCAGAGACTTTCAGGGAATGTTAAGAGCCAGAACATTAATCTCTCCAGTGTCAATCTGTTTATTGCACCCCAGAGTCAAAAACCCCATCAGTTCTGCTATGGTCTCAAGCATACTCAGTGAGGTCAAATATTTGTCAAGATAATTTGTTTTGGCTGGAATGGAGAAAGTAAAGGGAATTAAAGAAGGCAAAAATACACAATTTTTTTGGAGAGACAATGTTAAATTATGGAGCCTTGACTAGACTAAAATATCTCATTAAATCAGTCAAAGGTTTAGGATTCAGAGTATACTTTTAGGAACCTCTAGATGTGGCATAAACCTGGAGTAAGACCAGATTAGCCAATGCAAAAATCCTGGCTGTAGTAACTTCATTCCTATCTGAATGTGCAGACTTAACCTCTGCTTAAGTCAGAGATAACATCATAGATTTCCTCCACATAATTTTATGTGCTTGAAATACGTATGGAAATTATTAATGAAAAATAAACATGACTTGTGCTAGAAAAGGCCTTTTCAAAGCTGTGAAGCACCAATAACCTCATTTCAGAGCTCAGCTGCTGAAGGACACTTTTAGAGGCCTTCATAAGGACGACTCTGGCCCTTAGCAGGCTGGAGCCCGATCCCATGCAAACATGCTCCCACCTCACCATCCTCTGGGTAAACATCTAAAATAAACCCATTAAAGCGCCTGAAATAAACCCTCATGAATCCTGTTCTAAGAGCACTGGTTTAAAGCATCAAACCCCCCAAACTGGTTCATACATATCTCTGTATGAATGCACAGGTTTTGTTCAGCCTCTCTTTCAAATGCTGCAACCAAACCAGCAGTACAGTAACAGAGTTACCCGTCCTACTCAGAAAAGCGCAGTTAACATCTGTGACTCAATTTCTTTCAAAATAGAGACAGGACATCAGGCCTCATTAAAATGCCATATCATGGTGTCAACCTATGTTTCATGCCCTTCTGAGAACCGGTTTCTCAGAAACAGGGGAGCACAAATGTTTGGCCTTTTAATTCACAGCAAAGAATTATTTTACAAGATATTTCAGTAAATGAGGGTAGCATATCAAATACCATCTCTAAAAAGAGCAAGAGCAAGTTGCTATGTATTTTTCAGCAATAATTAACTGACCATCAACCCTGCAAATGCCACTTACTTCCTTTCCTATGACAACTGTTTTACCTCTTGTTTCAATACGCAGGAGCCTGACAGACACAACGGCAAACAGCTTTCCGGATCATTGTCCCTGGACTCAAATACAGGCTGTATTAATGTTCTTTTCCCCAGTGTTAAATGTTTTTGATAGCTAAGAGAAAGGCTCCATAGTGTAAGAGTTAGTTGCTGGATGAGAGCATCCCACTGTGGGCTGTATTTGGCACTTCTTTCCTATAATGTGAAAGCATGACACCCATTAGTATAATTGAGATTTACAAGCCTGCACAATGAACCAAGACTTATAAAAGACCCAAGAGAGTGAACATAAGCTATCATCAACAGGGGAGAATTTGATGCATAAGCCATAATGCCATTAGTAGAACGTTTCTGCCTTTCCTGAAAAACAAAATTTTTGGTAATGTTTGGTATTCATATGGTTTATCTATTTTGTATTTTTATCTCACATAGGTTTTTGAAACTAAAAGTAAAAAGTTGAAAACAAAGTCATCTTAAAACATGATACTGTCACACAGCATAATAAAAAATCTTTGAAAAGAAGAAATTTATGTAGTAAAACCTTCAGGGAGACAGATGTGCAGGTGTTCATTTCTTCAGCTTTTTTATTAGGTATTTTAAAGGATCAAGCTTATGCAGATGGCACAATTTGAATAACTTCATTTGCTCTGAACTACACATGTGAAAGCACTATTTTAAAAAGAGTCTATTTCTTTCAGTGCTGCTTAAATTGCAATCAAAACCTCATAAATGTAAGCTACAGTTCTACATTTGTCTACTAGAGCTTTTTTCAAGTCCAAACTGAGTTTATACAAAATTAGTTATCTGCCTGAAAAGCTGCCCACACACTGATGTGTTATTCTAACTGATACAGTCCTTGCAATCTCACCTTAATAAACAGAACCTACCTACATCCATTGACATCATGAACAAGCCATGCTACGTGGCTCAGAAACAAGGACTGGTATTTACAAATTTCCCCAGAAGTGTCCCCAGGCAAAATGAACAGATGCCTAGGTCAGCAGAGAGGAAGAATTAAAAAAGCTCAACTGTTTGTAGGCATTTACCTTGTCTACACCCTTTCTATCCCTCAGACACTCATTACACAGGTAGTGAAACACAAAAATAAAATACCTGTTGGGAATAACAAATGACAAATACAAACTCTGTTTTTAAAATGAAATTACTGAACTGTTGACACATAGAAGAAAAGAAAACAAAACAAACCAGAATTGTTAACCCAAGTGTTATTGTTTTGTAGATGGGAAGACAGTCCTGCAATGTAGTCATACTATTCCTACTTTGAAAATAACTAAAGGAAGTGTTAAAGAGCGAAGCTTGGTCCCTACATCTTTACGTTTCTAGGACCAGTAAATGTTGATAACTTGTATCCAAGAGCTGTAAAGGAAAAGGTCAAGAACACCTGGGAACTTAACATGTTGTTCAACGAATTTTGGAACAAGAGAAATTTTTCCAAGAACTCAGAAGAGTCAGTGCTCGTATAGTATGTACTGGAGACACACAGCACATCACAGAACATCACAGTCATGTCAGCTTGACATGATTCAGGGTGGGCAGGAAGGGAAAGAAGGAACGACAGCTGATATTAACCAGACTGGTAAAGAATTAACAGCAGGAAGTATGGCCAAAGCCAACAGATTCTATCTAATGAGATTACATTTTTTAAATTTTCTAATCACATTTCCTAATTAGATTGCAAGTTTGACCAGAAGAGATATGTTTATGACACATTTAGGTTTTCTAAGGCATTTGTCTTGGCACATTTTTATGAAGAACGTTTTTTTAAAAAAAAATCAATGCCATGCTTATTCCTCTGACTCAAAACCTGATAACTGAGAGAGGTGAAGTTACAATTATAAATGAGGAGCCATTATCAAGCAGGTACTTTTCCACCAAAACTCTCTGGTGCCATCAATTTTGTCCCTTCTGGCACTGAGCATTCATACAAAGGTCTGAAAGACAACATGAAAATGTTCCTGTCCCATCCGTAGACAGTACAAACACTGCAGGAGCATATCTTTCTCAGGAAGACAGGTGATAAGACACACAACCACCACTGCCATTTATAATCTGAGCCCCAGGAAACAGTCCAATTTCTACAAAAATTCACACAAAAGAGGAACTGTGCTTCTGGAAACAGGGCTCTTGTCTGCAAAGCAGAAACTCCGAGAGCCTTGGTTTGACCTTAAGAAAGCTGAAAACTGTCCTTAATGTACATCTGCAGCCAAAAGGGTTAACAGAATCCTGGGAGATACATAGCAGATCTGGCAATCTCTCCTGGCACTACCATCTCCTGTTTCAAGTGCTGCTTTACATCTCTTCTGATGGCAAAGCCACCTCTGCTTTGCCTAAGCAATACATTTACTCTATTTTCACCAACATCCAGGCTTTTCCCAACACAGAAGAGCTTTGCTAGAAAGCAGGTACCAGACTAGAATTACCTTCTTTCTTCAGAGATGCACACCAAATTACAAGAAGAGGTATTCACTTCAAAATTGCACATTGCTATCTACGTACCACACAGTATTTCGTATTTTTCTCCATGGTCTTCTTGTCTGTACAGTTAGAGCTTAATACTCAAAATATACTTATTGCCACCCTGTTATTCTTTCATCTGTTGGTGTTGATTTGTTCACGTTTTCCCAGAAACATGCTTCTTCTGTGGCACAGTTACTGCCACTGCTTTGCTTCTCTCCAATCTTTCTATTTTAGCAAATCCAAGGCAGCACTAAACTTTCTTTGAAAGGCACACACAGCTCCTGAAAATCAATGATCTGAACTATCTAAACCTGTCCCCATTATCAGGCCTTCAATTACGACTCTCTGATGTGTGTTTCCACTGTGACACACACAAGGTGTTTTTAGGGCAGAGTGCAAAGGAGAAGGAAGGGATGTGTGGCAGCAAAGAATATCCTATGAGTTTTAAACCAGGCTCAAGTCTGTCTTGTCCTAAGGACATAAACTTTCTCTTTTTCCCAGTGAGCTTGAAAGCATTACCATGCGAGCAGGAACAACACAAAAATATACAACTGTTTGAAAATCAACTTTGATTATATTCCCACGGGATTCTTCCCAACTGCCTCCTCTCTTTCTTATGAGCTTGTTATTGAAATGTTATCTGCAGCCTGCTGTAGTTTTCTGTATGCAATGAGATTGTTTTCTACTTTAAAATTAAAATATATTAGATTTATGAAAAAACCAAACCAAATTAAAAAAAAAATTACAACAAAATAAAAAAAAGCAAAAAAAAAACAGGAAAAAAAAAACCACCAAAAAACCACAAAACCCCCAAACAAACAAACAAACAAACAAACAAGCAAAAAAACCCAACCAGTGTGGATGTGTGCAAGCTGTTCTGATAACAGAAGCACAGAAATCGGGACTGTGCTGGTCTTTCATTCTCATGTCAGACTTCCAATTTCCACAGCTGTTTACACCTCATGAGACACAGCAATGCAAAATAGTCTGAACTGCAGCAAACAGTCTTCCAGTTCTCACAGGCATCCCCTTCACTCGTAACCTGCACCTCTCACTACTGCCTACAGACAAGGATGCTATTCCCAAACTGTCTGCTCCTTTCCATCCTTTGCCTCTCATGCCAGTCTCTTCTAGTTCCTTACAAAGTTTATCAGACACGATTCCAGCGTTTCTCTCATAGATTTGAAAACTTTCCTGTACCCTTACTTCTACCACTAGTAGTTACAGAGACAAGTAGCTCACTTCAAATCTTCTACTAAGCAACACCTCCATTTTCAAATGGTACTGAACTATATTTAATAAAGCCCTCTAGATAGCAAAAGTACTTCTACATACAGTTCTTGACAAAACCACACAAGTAACTTGAGCTGCACTGAAGATGCTGACATTATACTCTTCAGTAAAACAGATTACAGATCCCACTCTTGTGTTACAGTCATGTTGCCTAATAATCCTGCAAAAACGGCAACATTATTTAAAAGCACTACATTCTTTCTTCACTATATGCAAGGAATTCTGCATCAACATACTCAAAGACCTAAAATTCTCAGAGCATATAAAAACATTCAACATCATACTGGTGTTTACCCTTTTCTTGGCTATGCAACAAGAGCAGAACTTGGCCCTTAGCTGTGACTGACTTTTGCAAATCATCTTATCATTTTTTATGGCTCAAAAAACGTTTTGCTTATAACAAAAATCCCTGCTCTTCTCATACTCCAAAAGCCCCATGAGATACTATGCCAAACTCCTGCTATATTATTAGACCTCTTACAGTAAATTCATGTGCAAAACCAAATCTTCTGCATTTAAATACTGACTTTAATTTGTATTTCACAACTGGGTTGGGCAAGCAGCCACTCAGCTGGCTGGGCAGAGGAGCCAGCTGGCCAGTTCATGGAAGGATCCTGTCAGAGACTGCTCACAGAGGCAGCCAAGAAAACACAGCAGGGTCTCCAGCAGCACCCATGGGTCCCTCATGGACACCCATCACACCAACTCACCCTGCTGCCCAGCTCTGTCACTCCTCCCACCCCAGCCCTGTCCCCACACCTCTTCTCATCTCTAGTGGGAGCAGTTCTACCCATTTCCCAGATTTAAAAAAATCTGGCACAACTGATGAGTAAAAACCAACAGCTTTTATAACCTGGAACTACTTTCTTTTTTCCAACTGTACGCACAGAATGAAAATGCCCCTCTGGGTAACCTTTGCTCTGGTAACACATAACACAACACAGATCTGTGTCACAAGTCAGCCATTAAGTTTACACTGCTGCAGAAGACAGGCAGCACATTTCATTCTTCAGCATTAGAGTAAAACAGAAGAGCTGGTCTCTGCCTCAGCCTCCATACAAGATAGATTTGGAAGTACTAGGGTGCATTTTCTGTGATGTTATCCAACACCTATGCAGAGTCAAACAATTAGAATTTCTTGTTGTTCACATCAAGTTCACCTCTCTGTTTTTAATACAGTTGGTGGAGCACAAATTAGCCTTTCAGAGATTTTAAAAAAAGCAGAGACTGCAGAGTAAGCACCACGTCTGCTGTCTGACTAAAACCAGTGCAAGTCTATGCATAGAAGAATCCAAGCCAGAAAGTAAATAGTTTGCTGCCTCACATACTTGCTCACTAACTTCTTAAAGTGAAAGATGACCCCCAAAAGCCTTTCCAGCCCTGGCAAACTGCTCAGAAAATAATTCTCTAAAGAGTTAATCCGGCTCTTATGTTGCAGAATTCAGCACACAAGTACAGAATGCCCAGGCTTCTCTCACTGCAACTCCAGTGCACTGGGATCATGTAACAAACCAATGTAAGATACATTATCTTACTTCAGCAACAGAAAGCAATGAATTTGAATCCTTAATGAAACCAACACCAAAAAGATACATGATAGTCTTAGAAACTGTAGTACTATTAAGCCTTTTGGACAAAGAGTTAGTGAGCTCCAGGGCACTCTGGGCAGCACCTCAAGTCACTCCCAAGTTTTCCCACTCCTGCTGACAAGCAAGGATACAACCCCAGGAGACACCAACAAAAGACAGAAAGCAGTAATTGGAGCCTATCTAATTTCAAGAGTCAGAGACTCTGTTTAGACTAACTTGCACTCCATCATCCCCACACTCCCTCAGAGTATGGGACCTTTGCTCTCTAACAGCCTTCTCCTGCAATCAAATATTTCTAGTACTGCCCAAAGGCGCCACAGCACTTTGCTGAAGAGAATAAAGGATGCCACTGGAGGGGGAAGGGGGTGCCCAGACTGCCTCCAAATCCAATGCCATCCTTCTTTTTGGACTAGAGAGGTCATGCAAGTACTGGCCACACCTGAAAGCAGGGGTCAGAGGGAGCAACAAAAGCCAGAGCAAGGGAAGAACAGAAGAGAGCTGAGCCACACCACACAGGGCAGAGTGAGAAGTGACACCTAGAAGCTGCCATTACGCTAAAGAGCTGCACTCACAAAGCAACACAGCATCAGTGTGTCAGCCATGAAGGGACAAAAGGAGTCTTAAGACAAGGTTATGTGAAGACAGAAATGTTAACTTGCTTCAGACAGCATACACTCTAATGGATAAAAAATACCACAGCAACTACAGTAGGACCAAAGCAAAAGGAAAAATTTAAGAGATATTCTTTTCCTGTTACATACTGGTAAATACAATTATGATGGACTCATGTTCTTTAGTGCATCCTGCCTGAATGATGCAGCAACTCTCACTGGTCTGCTTACAGATTCTTCTTAAATGAAGACTGGCCAAGAAGATATGATACAATCATGGCTCCCATGTATGTATCATATTGTATCATATGTAAACATACCTGTTTACAGCAGACAGGTATGAAATGTATTTGCATCTGTAGGTTGATCTCAGAATGGGACAAAGAAAGATGTTATAAAAACATCCTAAGCCCTGCTTGCACCTCATACTTGTCTCCTTCCTTTCACTGGATCAAGTGCCAAAGCACTTGCTGTTGTGGGCACCACACATTTCTCATATCAATGTACTGAGATGCACTTCCCTGCTTTTCTGAGCTAAACCACCCAGTAACCTTTCCTTGGTTGCCCCAAAGGAAAGAGGTTGGGCAGAAGTCTGAGTATAAAAGAATGATATTGGATGGAGTAAAGAGTACAGTCCTCATGCAGACCCTTTTTTCAGGATCCACTTCATTTTCTCTTCTTTTCTTTCACCACTATACCGGTGGTGATCAGTAGAGAAACATTTAATACTACGGAACAGAAATACCTCAGATAGGAAGGCAGATGGGACACCCTGAAATAAACCCATTGTAAATGTGCTTTTTGCCCAGAACAACTTTTTCTGCCACAAACAGCATGTGCCAGATTCCCCGGCTGCAGAGCTGAGTTACACCACAGCAAAACACCCCTTGATGCAAACCCTACAGGAATATTGCCATGCTCACTCCCTCTGGATGTACTCACTCTATACTGCCTCAGCTTCTGTGCATAATGGCTCCCAGACAACAGAACTTTATGGCTGCCAAGATCTTTACTCTGCAATCAATTGCATGAACAATACACATTTTCTTTTTTTTCCCCCTTGTCTTAAAGTTCTGTCTCTCCCTTACTTCTTGTCTCCCCAGCCTTCCTGTGTTACCCACAAGTGTGTTAATTTAGCTCATATTAGGTATCTCACTTGGTTCAGAAACCTTTGGGTAATCAGGGTATTGTCTTCATTGGGAGTATCATTTAGAGCATTATCTTCATTTTAGCCTTTATATCCTTAAAAGAAAGATAAGGTTGAAGTCAACAAAGACCACTCATGAAAGGACACAAGATGTTTATCAACCAGATTTCAGAGCAGTGCTGAAAGGGGATGTCTTGACTTCCTGAAATCTCCCCTTCATATAGGGCCAAGTATGTCTAAATCATCTCCCACTGTTACCTTATTTCTTATGCTACAATTTAAAACTTTATTTATGTTTTCTTAGTTTTCCAGGTCTTCCCAAGGATATCAGCTTGCTTGTTTCAAGAAGCGACTGTGAGTCCTCACAAATCACTGTGGTCCCAGTGTTCAAAACAGAACTCAGGCAGCTAGAAATAAAACAAGAAGGGAAACCCTAAATCTACAAGTCCAGTTGCCAGTTTTACCTTACAAAAACTAAATCTCACATAAGAAGAAAAGGATGGTCTCAGACCAACATCTCTTACCCCCAGACTATTTCTCAAAACTACTGAAAGCAAACACCTGGGGAATAGTAAAATAAGATGTGGTACTTCCCACAGATTCTTACCCTTTTTCAAATGAGTGATGAGAAACGCCTGGTGTACCCTGAGTAAACCTTTTAGTCACATTTTCCCAAATTTTTCTAATCTCTGCTCAAATCCTAGGATCTTTTTTCCTTTTTTTTTTTCCTCCAAGGTAACATCCTTTTACTAACAAATTACCCCCCAAAAAGTCCACAAAGTATAAAGCAAATATATTCAAGTCTTAGCCTCACACTTCTAACAGATGAGCTTTTAAGGTAGAAATGTCTATTATTTGCTAAGTCTGTGACTCTAGACTCCACACTATGACACTTGAATTGTCCCCTCTTCAACTTCATGTCTACCTGAAGTAGACCTGGTCCTTCTCCATACTGATGATACTTTCCAGATCTGCATCCTGAGCAAAGTTCATCACACATTACTGATTCTTGTCCCATGAGTATCAATGAAAATTTAAAATAAAAGCAGCCCCAGAACAGAGACTTAAGGGACCACATGAACAGTCTTTTTTCTCCCAATAATACCATGAAACTGCAATGTGTCACCCCAAGTGACACGGTGCTCCAAAATGCAGAGCTATCAGCACCCTTGACTCGTCCCAAATACACAAGAGTAAATGCTGCACAGAAATAAACACATACTCACCTTGGCAGATGTCATTAGCCCAGTCACTGGGCAGCCAGGTGGGTAGAGAGGATGATGGGCAGTTCCCAAATGCCTCACAGGACTCCAGTTACAAAGGTGGCACTTCACCAATGGTAGATGTACTGTGCAAGTATAAACTAGTGACCTGATTTAATTCTACACTGGAATGACAAATGACAGTGAAGAATACTACTCCATTCTCTGTGGCATTGCTGCAGATCCTAGACAGATAAACATGTCAATCTACTGCCATGTTCAGGTTAAACTCCTAAAGAGACCTTGACTTGTAATCAAATTAAAAATTTAAAAAGAAAGGCCCTAAGAAACGTGGTTGAAGCTTAAGAGTTTGGGGGAAGGGGGATGTGTTAGTAGAGGTTTTCTGTTTTGAATTTTTGGTTTTGTTTTATTTTTAATTTAGATCATTCTGATCTCCTGACTTGTACACAAAAATAGCCTATAAGAATGCCAGTGGCAGATGGACAATTCATGAATTCCTACACTTCACAGAAATCCATCCACTGTGAGAATCTGAGCTATTATGCCTAATGTTTTTCTCATTTGGGCTTCTAATTTACACACCATTTATCCACTTACAGACTTTGTACATCCCTTCATCTCTATGTTCTGCATCCTGAGTCTTCACACTGGACTGTCTGGATGAATAATGGCTTTCAATTCAATTGTTACATAGGACTTTATAGTTCAAAGAATAGAAGTTCTTAGTAATGGGGAAACACAGAACATTTGTAAAAGATGAAAAAACGCAACTCAGTTCAGCTAGCTCCAGTCTCCACAAAGAAGCTTGACATAAACAAACTTGGCTTGTTTATATTTTAAAATATCTAATTGTCATTCAGTCCTTTACAGAACACATTTCTTGAGAAGTGTTATGATAATCAACTTAACCAGAAATAGTACCATATAAAGCAACATTCACAGCCATAACATGAAGAGACTATGCCAAAAGCTGCTCTGCTGCCTTGCCAGAAGATGATGTGTCCTAATTATGAGAAAATGGCCAAAAAGATAACACAACTGGGCTGGAGATAATACTCCTTTCTAAAGCAATTCAGAATACTGGTGCAAAATAAATTTAATAGCCTAAAACCTCACCTGAGTAAATAACTGTAGCTGATGATCTGGCGTGACATTTAATGAATTTAATGTTATCTCTATTTCATCTTACTAAAATATTAATATTAAATGTTATATTCTTTGAATAGACAGCTCCCAATTTCCTGGAAGGCAGTGATTGCTACTGCAGGCAGAGGCTTTGTGGTTAGTCATAGCTAATTCACACTCTCCTGTTTCATTCCCTCCTTGGAGTCGGATTGCTTTCACAGGTGCAGTTAACGGTCATTTAGCTTCATAACACTCCTTGGCATTTCTCTCCTGAACTGCTACTACTCTCAGACTTTTGATCTCTTTTCCAAAGCCAAGTGAAATCCATTTCCTGATTTGAAAGAGAACACTTAATTGGATAAACAAGTGGCATGCTGTCTCTGTAGCTTAGCTAGCAATAAAATAAGAAACATGCAGTTCTCTGTGTAAGGAGAAACCTGTACTTTTCTAATTTATCCCTTTTTTTCTGACAGCTGGGACCGAGGTCCTGCTTCCAAGAAGCAGCAGTAGCTTGTGCTGTGCATTTTGATAAAAAAGGATTATAACACACCTGTCATTTTTTGACAAGCATCTGCCACCAGCTGTGATTTAACAACATTATATAAAGATACATCAAAAAATCTCAGCAAGTACTCAGCCACTCTAAACTGACATGATGTAATAAGAAATACAGTTTCTCCTTTTGATTATAAGTTATTCAGAAAAAGACAACAGCTGTTGTAAAATATGCAGGCAATGCAGTTCAAACACTTTGGTGTTGTCTATAGACATGGCAAAAACAGTTTAACAAACATTAAGATCTACTGATCTTTGAGCACAAAGATCCAACAAAGGACATCCAGACTCCACATAGAGAATAAAGCCAGAAAGAATCTGTATTTAAAAGAATATGCCTCATGGCAGCAACAACAACCAATTCTTGCTTTCCACTCCACACACAACTTTCAAAAGAAGGCACCTATACTAAAATACAGATATGGCAAAAATACTCTGGGTTGGTGAAAGCCTGCTGTAAACCCTGTGCCATAAGAACACAGCAATGGCCAGACTGGATTAAAATAAAGATCCTTCCAACTCAGTAGCCTTCATCAGCAGACACAAGCAGATTTTTATGGAAAGGCTGCAAAAACAGAGCAAAGACAAAAGGACACACTCACTGACCTCCATACGTTCTGGAAACCTTCCACTTTGGGATGTCTTGAGTTAAAGGCTACTTTCTCATCACTTTGCTGGAGTTCTTCTCCACCACTTGCTCATTTTACCCATTTACTTCCCTGCCATTCAAGATTCCTCATTGCCTACAAATTTACCGATCTTCTACATAGTCAATTGAAATTATAGATTAGATCTCACAGCCAGCAATTCAGCAATATCATGCTACTTCATTTGGAAAAGCAACTCAATGGTTTATGTGGGTTTCTTATTAATAATGAAGCTTCTTGGCTATGGCTGTTCTCCTTCAACCAATTTCCTTGTCTTAACATCTGGATTAAAAATTAGTTTACAATCTGCTATACAGGATATTAGAAAACTCTAAGAAGCTATTAAAATAAGGACAAAGGACAACCAATGAATATTAGAAAACTCCTGAGAGTGAGCATCTGGACAAAAAAGAAAAAAAAAGTAAGTAATAGATGAATGAAAATTGATACAGCACTGTACAGCAAAGGGGGAAAAGCAGCATATGGACTCTGATCTACCTGCTACTCTGCAGAAAGAACCTGAGCTGCTGTTTTCATGAGAAAAAAAAACTGGAACTATATAATAAATGAATCTTAACAGGTGTCCAACAAAGCTGGCAAGCATCTAGAATTATCAAGAAACATTAAAAATAATTAGAAATATACTATGTCACTGAGTAAATAATCTCAAACACTATGCTCAGTGTTTGACTGTTCACTGTGTCCTCCATGACAACAACTCCAGGAAGCATCAAATGAAACTGACAGAAAAAGCTAGTGAAAAACAAATGAAGATACAGCTAAATAATTTTTAAGTGTTATAATTCATATGTAACAATTCATATTTCTAACACTGAGTAAAGGGGTGCCCAGATAATGTGTGAAATACTAATACATCAATAGGTTTTCCACCAAAAATTTTATGTGACTTGAAAACAGAAGCACAAATGACCATATGTGATATGGCAAACTGCCATGTTCTTACTCATATCCGGATATTTACTTAGTCATTGCTGGACAGAGGACGCTGGATATAACAGACACTCACCCTACCCACAGTCTCCATTCTTATGGTTTTGACCAGATTTGGTCAATGACTGTTCTAGATAAGGAAACAGACAGAATTAACACTGCATAAAAATTAGCAGGTATTCAAGTTTAGACTGATAATTTAAAATTGTCTTTGTTTCGAATATATACATTTCAAAAGGGGGTGGGAGGGAGGAGTGAAATTTAAAAAAAGGAATCTTGAAACCCAAAGCTGCATCTGCATGAGCCTTTACTGTGAGTTGAATTAACTAGAATTAATTTAGATCTACTCTTGGGCTTTCCATGCATCAACAAGCAGTTTATTAGGGATCTGCTGTTTGCCGTGAGAACTGGAACACATCATGAATGAGTTTAAATACAGCCACTGTATAACCAAGACTACAAGCTTTTTCATGACTACTTATTCATTTTTAATGCTTGTCCTTCTCCAGAGCACACCTAGAGCCAGTGTGTATATAAAGCAACTAAATATCCCAGACTAAGTCACTAAATACTTAAATTCTGTTGCAATTTACAAATGAGCTGGGTAAGTCCATTGTTAAGCATCAGATTCTTGAGAAAAAAAAAACAAATACAACAATTTTTTTTGCCACAGGTTGGTAACAAGAAACATATACAACAGGGCAGAAGCCTTCGCAGCTCACCAAACAGATCTGAACCCAAGAGCTTTAGCTGCAGTGCAGCTGTTCTGCAGTGACAGAGCTACATGTATGAATACAGATTTGTGTGTGTGTGTGTCTGATGTTTGTGCAAATATAACCAAGTTCTGATGCTGACACTGTGCAGAGACTGCAGCTGCTTCTCTCTGACAGACAAAGAGAACTGAAGAGGCCATCGTGAAAATGAAGTAAAGAAAAAAGTTCTATGAACAGCAGAACTATCAAAGCCTTGGTCCCCCACAGATTTGCTTCTCACATGTGCCCCATTTTCACAGTCAAAGCAATTTCCTCCAATCTCTCCTGAACTCTCCACGCTCCTCACCATTAGCAGGGACATGGGTAGCACTGCACCTCACTCAGTAACAACTTACAGCTGCGCTGAGCCACTGGCCAAGCTGAGTGTGCACATTCATCATTTCACTGATCAAAAGTTCCCACCTTTACCTGCAAAATTCTTAAAAACTTAATGGCTTTGACACCAAAGATAATAGAAGATACTAAAAGAAATAAAGAACAGAGCATTTTACAAGCCTTACATTATTAAGAATCAAAGCAAAATAGATATTACACATATTTTTTACTTCTGCATCCTGAACCTGAAGTCACAATCTCACAGGTTTCCCTCAGTAAACATAAACGTTTTATAAAAAGACACCAAAGTAATGAAATCATGACATAGTACATTGATTACAAAGACTCATGGAAACTGGAAAGATGACTGACAGCTCTGCACATGAACATTATTCCTAAATAATTAGCAAATATATAGATACATATTTAAACAAGAGATTAAGATTCCTTAAAACTACCTTATAAGAGTCATCCTTTCATATTCTCAAAAAATCATTATCTTAAAGGAGCATTCTAAATCTGAGTACTCCATCCAAACCAGCTCACAAAGACCAATGCTCATTTTAACCTAGCCCATCAATGACTCCTCCACTGAAATGTAACACAACGTTATAAAAGCTCCAGTCGGACCCAGCTTCTGGTCTAACAACTTCCTGTTGGTTAAAGGTGACAAGGCCAAAAGCAGGAGCCACAGACAAAGCCAGATTCTCATGTACTGAGACCACTGATGAGATTCATTTGACCTGTCAATTAGAGTATTTTTGCAGACAAAAGACTGGGGGAAGGGAGCTGGCAGATGGATAGCTGAAGCTCAAACACAAAGAAAAGGGATAGATGCTAAAGTACTGCAGCAAACACTAATGAAAGTTTGAATGATGAATCTGTTGGGGGATGGGGGTAGACCACCACAGACCACCACACACCCTGCCTTTGGATCATCTTCAAAAAGAAAAACAAAACTATGCAAAGCAACCATAACACTAGTCAGTCAAGGAGAATACCCAGATATTTATTACTAAAATGGAGAAACAAGGCAAACCAAGCACAACAAAGAACAGATGAACAGCAAAAACTGCCTTTACTTTCAGCGTATATTTTTCTACTTGCAGTATTTTCCATACTACTACATGTGAGAAGAGATGTACAGGAGCTACACAACCAGATTAGTTGGTAGGTCTTTCCCTCTTTAGGATTGCCAGAACAAGCCAAATTGCAATAATCAGACTGTAGAAACTCCATGGTATCCAGCCATGGAGCAATTCCCATCCCCAAGGAAAACGCTGGCAGCTTGACTTCACTTCTCCCACTCTCCAAACACCATATTCCTACATTTTCGTTCCACCAGATTATCCCTTGCCAGACAAACCAAAAGAGGCTGCGGTGGAGATGTCACTGACACCTACGTAAGACACAACTGGCAGAGTGGCAGATATGGCCATACTTCCAAACACAAGCAGGACCCACCCAGTACCATCCCTCAGGGGAAAGACAAAGAAGGAAGCAAGAGACTGTCTGAGAGGAAGAAAGGAGAGATGAGAGAAGAGCAGGAGACCCCTGAAGAACTTCTGGTTTTGTCTCCCAGAAGCCTCATTCACAGAATGGAATTCATGTACCTCATGAAGCACTACAGGAATACATTCCAATTCAACTTGTAAAATTAAAACAGCCGTCTCAACAGCACACACGCCCAAATGTGCTCTGGGGGTGTCCAGTCACAGGTCAGGGATCAGCACTGAATCCAATTTCAGGTGGTCAAAAGTTTAAGTGAGGAAAACGTGACATGTCCCCTTTCCTTCTTTCCTTAACTGTGTTCTGATTGCCACATTTTGCCACTTTTAATAATCAAAAGACACTTCTACGAAAGAGAAATCATTTTCCTCTACAAAATTTTCCTCTACAAAAGAGGAACAATTCTACTAGTTGCATGTGTACTACAACTGAATAAAAAGACACGGATATTTTTCTGGGCTACAGGACTGAACTGTGTAGTATTTTAGCTTTGCTAAACCCTGGTAACTACCTTTAACAGCAGATTAACAAATCAAACAAGCTCAAATGCTGGGAGATACAGAAGCAGATAAAAATATGTATTATAAGCTTAGCAAGACATTTTATTCTTCCATTACTTTAGAACAAATATTGTAAAACTGTTTTAAAGATTCTTTTATTCTCAAACCTCATCTAAGGAAAATACCAAGTCCAACATGTTGAAGCATGCTTTCTATATCTATAGGAGAGGAAAGTCTAAACAGCAGTATTAGACCACTGTCACAGAGCCCACTATCACTAAAACACTGTTATGATACCTGCACAGAACTTTTCAACTTGGGACAGATCATAAGACAGCAATATGTGGGTCAACATAAAGAAAGCATCTCACACTAACTAGAAAAGCTTATTGGCATGTAGCAGGAGAACAGAGATCATGCTGAATTCTTCCAAACTGATGCAAGTCTGCAAAAGATAAAAGCTATACTGAGAAGACAGGTGGAACTGTATGAGTTCATTCTGGGCTTCATACAATGGTGATATCCTGCAATAGAGAACGGTTACATTCAAGCAGAATTCAGTCACCACTCCACTTCAGTGACAAGCTTGTCACAGGTGCCAGGACAGACAAAGATGTGCCCAGAGAGGTCCCACTTGGAGCTCTCCTACCAGCTGCTACACAAACAGTTATATAGCCACCAATTAAAGGTCCACAAAGGTCTGCCCTGACTGTGGCTCAGCACAGAGGGAAGAATGGAGGTAGGGGAAACTTTTCAAAAAAAATCTTTTCAAAGGCACCCAACACTTCTTAAAAACAGTGATGACCACCAGGAAAGAGGCAACCCTCTGACTAGGTGGAGACAGCCAAAGCAGGATCTGCCCACAGGTCCTGTATGGCCAGGACCTTGCCAGATACACATGCACACATTCCCATACTAATGTGCTTCCACTCTCCTCCCTTTTCCATGCTAATAAATGCATCCCTGAAGCAACTGTTGACTGACAGCTCTGCTCTGTAAACAAGTGTCAAGAAAACAAAGCCTTAATGATGCTCTGTCATCTAAAAATACTATAAACAATGTCTGTGTTACTGATGGATAAAAGAGGGCCTTGTTCCTAATGAAGAGGATAGACTATCAGAGGAAAACTCACTTCCCAGCTCTGTAGGACTAGGTGCATATAAACCTCGGGTATTCATTCAACTTCACTGGGCTTTGCTCGCTCCCAGTCCTACTGAGAGGACAGGCTGACACTACTGCTCCAACACAAGGGATTCTCAGGACTAGCACACAACTGACAATTAAGAAATTAGTATTGGGAAAGTTCATTGTAGCCTTCTGTGGAAAGACACTGGGAAAACTCAAAGCATTATTAGAAGAGTGCCCTAAATAGTCTGCCAATACAGCCAATCCAAACATCATTTTCACTCAAAGATATAAAAACAAATAAATTTCTCCCTTTACTTCATGTTGGAAATTTTCCTGTATCTAAGTGATTTCATGTCTGCTCCCCTTCCAAGTGCCACAGTTTGATGTTTCTTGTGTTCTAGTAGTGACTTCCCCTCCGGGATTCCCTCATCCAAATGTGACCCAAAATAAACACCGAGGTCTGTCCCACTCTGCCATGTTAACATATGCATTATTCAAAATGGCTCAGAAGTGCAAAAGATTTTACTAAGCAACTGATCCATAGAGGAAGAGACAGAGATTACAGTATCATGTTCTTCAACCTGCTTAGAAGGTCATGATCTATTTAGCATGAAAGGGAAACTAAGATTTCACAAGGTTTAAGAAAAAAAATGGATTTGGAAAGTACATCTTATTTCCTCCAGATCTCCGCTAATTATCCTCTGTATCCCCTTGCTCGAATCTGACCAAATCCCTTTATGAATCTTTTTTTCCATATATACTTCTGAAAACAGAGACGCAGTTACTTTTTTTAAAAAAAGAACAATGTCACACAATGACTGTGCCATCCATTCTTATATCTCACCTATATCATGTTACTTTCCTTGCAGGCCATTTTGTGAACATAAAAAAATACATCAGCAATGCCTGTGTAATGCCAAGGGAAGTAGGAATACATTTCAAAGTGAAAATGAAACGGAGATGAAAATACATTTCTAGATTTTCTGTTTTCAGTGCACTATGTGAGTGATTTTTATGACAAACACAAACCTCCAGCACACATCTTTTTCTGGTTCTTATACACCGCTATTGTCCTGGAAATTAAGAAGCTGTCAAATACAAACCAAACACACTCAAAATGAGAAGAAGTTACTCCAAAAGAGAACTAGAACTAGGATTCCCCTCCCACTGGCATTTTAGGATTTTACTTTGCTCCAATTCAGGTCACTATTTGTAAAATGGGGGTGGATATCTTCTTAAACAATTCAGTTGAGTAAAATTACAAAATAATACTGCAACCATTTGACACTAAAAATGAAAACCCAGAGGATATTCCATAAAACATATTTATTTAATCAAATCAGTATTTTCCAGTTGTATATTTTTTTTACCAGCTCCAATGACTAAGAAAGCCAAAAATTTGAAGTTTAGGATCACAGAGTTTCCTGTTATTCATTACCATGGTAAATTGGTGTTTCACTGAGCTTATTAAAAAATGCCTCAGCAACAAAAGCACAGTAGGCTTTAATTTGATGATGAACCTGAAGTGTCAAGACCAAACAGCATCAGGGAAGGAGCATCACTAACATTCCTGCTCCCAGTATTTAAAAGTCAAGATACTGGTTTTCACCAACTCTTGGGTTATGAGACTTGAGCACATCAGCATAGTTTTACAACAGCAAACAAGCTATTCCTTTCTCCTCATGCCATAGGTTACTTTAGTATCTGAAGCAAGCTTCTCTAATATCATGGGGTTTACTTTTTCTCAGCTCTCCTTTGTTCTCCTCCCCTCCTTCACAAGAGTAAATGGAAAAAAATATTTTCAATAGAAAAACACAACTCATCCCAGAAAGAAAAAAAAAGACAGAAATAGACCTGATGCCAAAGAGCAAAAACTTGAGGATCACCAGGATGAAAATAAATCAACACTAGAGCTCAGAAATGTGGAGACAACCACAAAGAAAAAAAAAGTTTCAGAAATGTTATGTTTTTCATATGAAATCAGATTTCATTTCTCATAGCTGACAAAATAATTCATCAAGAGATGTTTTCATATGACACTAGATCTTTTGGAAAACTTTCAGGGGAAAGGCAAGCTAAATCACCTTTCCCCAGCTTGTGGCACACAGGGGAATCAAGATACAGACCCAACTCTTACTGCAACCTCCGCACTTCAACTTCTGGAGTTCAAAAATCATCACATCAAAACCATCTTGTTTTTACCCAGAGGCAAAATTCATTTATTCAACCTGAATTATTTTATGATTATATATTTTCAAAGTTTCATTTTGGGGCAGGATGGGAACACAAAACCTCAACAGTGCTTTTTCTGATACAAGTGTTTTTTCAAAACCCTCAAGTGAAAATAAAAGTCAAAAAGTTTGTAACACAAAATGAAAGGTAACTTTAAAAGATATTACCAAGCTGGATTTAAAATGCAAATTGCATTTTTTTTTAGTTCTTGTTGCAGAATAAATACTTCCAAACACATAATGAAGATCTAGCACCTCATTTTCAAGCTCTCATCCTACTGAAAAATAACGAAGACATTCTGGTAAAGCTCAAAACAAAACAACCAAAGGAACTACTTGTATCATCATATCTCCTTTTACTTACTGACCCTATATGACCAAAACATGTTTTGGAGAAATTTTAATAAGTTGGGCCCCACTGGAAATGTAACTTAGAAAATAAAATCCCTGATCTTCATACCTGTGGGACTGCAACTTCTGGCCTCAAACAATGGTTTGTTTCTCCAGGAAACATGCCAAATGTGTTATCAGCACTTCCGAAATCTCCGGAGTTTCCTATTTCATATATACCAGTGCTGTCTTCATGTTGTTTCTCACACACTGCCAGAAGACTTTCCATAGTTTCTGAGAGCTTCACACAGCTCAACAGCAAGGAACACACTTTAATACTGACAGGTTAGCAGGGAAAGATTACACTTTACACTTCACTCGCCCTGCTGCTCAGGCTCAGAAATGAAGCATCAGTCCCCAGCCTCCTGCAGATTTGAGATGTGTTGGCCAAAAGGCATCAGTCCCCTGCTTCAGGGGCTCTCAAACATTGTCATTCGCCACTCCAGGCATGTGGAGTCAAGGCAGGAGAACACACGCATGCTGCGTGCCTTTCATCATCACCTCTGCCTGCACACTCCACAAACCCTTTGGGTTCTGCCTCTCACACACCACACGTGCCAGTTTACACACCTTGCTACATCCCCTTCACACTCAGGCAGTTTGTTCCTTCTTCCCCTCCAGAAAGGCATATTTAGCCTCATGCTCTAGCACAAACAGAAACTGAAGCTATGGCTGTGATTAAAAAAAAACAAAGCATGGAAAATAAAAGGTTTCCATCTCCTTGTCTCAGTGTGAACCACAGGATACTGAGAAATGTTTGACTTCAAGCTCCAGCCTTAGAAGAGCTCTTTGACACGAGAGATGCCTAGCAGTGGTTAACACTTGAATTCACAGCTCTGGCTAAGGTTGCATCTAACCTATCATTTATATTTGAAGCTGCAGTGCACCTCATAGGGAAACAATTGCGTTTTCCCAACCCACTATCCATGGGTGTGATTCACAGAGCAGTTTCAGTGTACTTGAGCTACATTCCTTTTAGAGGAAAACAGAACAGAAGCTCATATCCGGATGCATTGTAAAGACAATCAAACTACTAATGGAATCAAAGCAGTGACTCGATATTTGGATGGCTTTGAGCTGTATGACATATAGAAACCTTCCATCCAGATCACCAAAAAAAAAAAAATCTAGCTAAAAGTAAATGCCAAGGGGCCTCAGCATCACCTTTTGACTTTCTGATTCTTGAAAAAATCCAAAAAACATCCATAGAATTAAACATTCTTTCCAAGTTAGTAAGGCATCAGACTGGCTCATCCAGTTTCTTAGCACACATATTCATACCAGCTCAGCTCTAATGACACCAGAAATAGCCCAGAACCCCAGTAAAGATCACACCACTTACCAGGCCACTGCAAGTGCTGATTGCTGCTATCCCACTGCCAGAGCCAGGCTGCCATGCTGTGCCAAGGAAGTGGCAAGGAACTCCTGAGCGAGTTGAAATCTTCGCTCTGGTGTGGTTGCCACGTCTCCTTTCTACTACGTAGTTATGGGAAAGAAATCCCATGTGGAGAGTCAAGTTAAAAAACAGATCTTTCTCCTCATGATTAATTTTGTAATATACCACATTTTCACTTTTTCCAAGGTATCTCTTCTTCCTCAGACTTGGGATGTGATGGTGTAGATTGAAAGAAAGAAAATGCCCTCTTGCATCTACTCTTGCCGGATGAACCACATGGTATTCTGGCACTGTCTTCACAAATTGCTCTGAGAGAAAGGGGAGAAAAAAAAAAGAAACAAAACTAGAGTGAGTGCTAGCCTGTTCAGATCTCACATAACTTAAAGGAAAAATCAAAAGCGAGAGCAATTCACCACAACATCCTATTGACAGGCAGTGCATAGTCTACCATGGAATACATTCTTCATTCGGGCTTTCCACTCTCCCATTGCAACACTGAGTTTAGAAGCTAAACATTCCTCTTTTCAAACATTTTGTCACCATTCATATAAAAGACTGACTGCCACACACACCTCCATTCCCCAATCCCACAAGGGCTGGGAACCCTCCATGACCTAGATCTCCAGCACATGATATTCTGATCAAGGAGTATGATCTTCACACATCCAAAAAACTGACCACCTGAAATTGGATACAGAGCCTTGCAAACACACAAAGGTGAAGAGAACACAAATTTATTATTTGTAGTAACAGCATCTCAGTAGCATCAGCTTTAGCAGCTGCTGCAGCTGCAGCTTCAGAATTTCAAAGAAGGGTTTGAAGAGAATGAAGTAATCATGCTCTGTTGTATAAGATGTTCCAAGCGAGGTAAGATTGGAAATCTTATCACTTGTCAGAATCTAGCAGGGGAAGAGAGCATTATTGACATTGTTGTCCCCTGCTACAACAGAGGAAGCATACACAAGAAGATACAGTAAGAAACACCAACTGTACCCAATTTTATTTTTTTAAATTACTGTGAAATGCAAAAACCCCATGCAAATAACACAAATCCACGTAAAACACAATCCATAAGAACTCATACCCTAAGGGTCAGATCTGGTGGCATATTTGAATTCTACCCAAGAAATGACAGTCTGAACACATTTAATTAAAAAGAAGTTATGATGACACGCATTAATCCGGTTCCTCTTTAACCAGAGTTGCTCTTCATTCCCAAAGTCCCAGCCACTCACACATGAAGTGACTATACCCCATTCATTAACTAAGCTGCTTAACAAAGCAATTAACCTGTTCCAGCTGCTTCCAGGCTAGGTCTTGTTAGACAATCCTTTTAGAAGCACTTCTCCCTCCATCGCCTGTACCTTCAAAGTCACAGAGGGAAAATCCTGCCTAAGCAGGCAGCTGTCTGGATTCATCCCCTTCTGGAAGGAGCACATCTCAGCTGTCCTCATTAGCTGCAGTTTAAGATGCAGCTGCTTGAGTTTCCTCAGGCCATGGACCCCTGAGACACATGCACTGAAACACTTCCAATTGAAAGGAAACCAAAACAAAATACTGTCCCAGATTGAAAGAAGCAAGATATATTCTAT